>JNEY01000306.1:0-29729 GCA_020875895.1 Aphelenchus avenae
CCCCCCCCCTTGGTGGATCTGCCGCCCCCTTGGATAAATTCCTTCTGAGACCCCTCTAAACTACATCAGTCCACGGCAACTAGTACGAGGGTGACAAAGCAGACAATCTGATCAGTTCACACAATTACGTCGTCGTAGCGGTGCACTTCGGTTCGTCGAGAAGCGTCCCGCCAACTTCGTGCTCGACGATGCCTTTTAAGACGACCGGCAGCTGGGCTACCTCGTGTTCTTGAAAAAATGAATACGCATCGTGTTCTTGTCATTTTAAATATCAGCAGCTGATTTCGCTGTAATCTTTATTCATTCGTCCCACGCAGTTACAAACTGATGCAAAGCGGCATTCTCAGTAGTCGGCATTTATGCAGGCGCCCTGAAGGCAGACTGGGCGACCAGGCGGGCGGTTGCCGTCCTCAGTGCACCTGACGCGAAGTGGACGATGACGGCGTAGACGTCTGACGGCGCATTACCGGAGGGACCGTAGAAAGCGTCCTTTATTTCGCAGTAGAGCCCCTTGGCGCAAGCATAGCCAGGATTGGCGTTGCAGGACTCTCCCTCTTTTCTTCCGTCGTCACCTGAAAACCAAACGTTCCGACCAGCCGCTTCTTCTCGGTCTAGGACGCGTTCGGGGTCACTGAAATCGCTAGCCAATTACGGTTTGAAACCGCAAGAGGGCAAAATTTTAGACCTTCAGAAAACTGCGAAAGGGTATCCTTCTCATACGTTGCGGTGAAGAACCTCTAACTCATGCGAAAAATTATTTAGCTCCTTGACCATCTTTCATTTAATTCCTTGACCTCTCAATGAACATGTTCTAACGCGAAAACTCTTTTTCTCTCTGGTGCTCCCTACGTAGGCCGCTGCGATGCGTTTTGTGTTTCTTCGGGAAATGGAGACATTTGCTTTCCTTGTTCCACTCAGTAAACTTATTAAAATTTTCGACCATTGCGAACATGCGCGGACAGCTTTTCGGTGGAAAGTTTTAGAAAAACATCAATTCTAAAACTTACAAAAAAGAAGACATATCCCACTCACACCGTGCACAAGGCATAGGAGAGCGACGATATAAACGAGCGGCTTCATCATGACCAGCCAGCTGACACTCACAGTAGCGAATGATCCCGACAATGACTAAGATCAGTCTTTTATACTGACGCGTTCCATATAACCGAGTGTCAATCAAATGACTTTTTGTCCATAGTACTCGTTGATTTTCAGTAGGCCCAGGCTTCCAAAATGACATGTGTGTCAAGTTTTCTTTACCTTATTTATATAGTTATTTATATGATATGTGTGTGAATAATTCATATTCAAAGGCATAATTTTGTTGACAGAAAACGTACCTTCGTATATCCGTTATCGCCATTCTAGAAAACTAAGCGCCGAGGACGCACATAACTGGCCGGAACCCCGTAATTTTCGTATATTTCCGCACTGCACCGCACCAGGGCTGGGGACTTTCCAAAAAATAACCGAATCCGAAGCAAAACGACCGATTATCCGAATCCGAATCCGAAGCATGAAATTTTTCTGTGTATTCATTACGAGAACATGCACTTCATCACGAACATCAAGTAAACCGCTTCAATTTGACACTAACGACATAACTTTTTGCGATCATCTTTGGTCAATAAAAGGTTCAAGCTTCCAAACTAATCGGTTAAAAGATTCGGAAAATTGTCTAAATTTTTGAAAACTGAATCCGAATCCGAAGCAAAACCAGCCGATTTTCCGATTCCGAATCCGAATCCACAGTCCTGCACCGCACCGTCCTCCGTGCCGTTTTCTATTTTTATGGCACGGAACGCGGTACGATTACGGCTGTCATCCGTTCCGTACTGACAGGGAACGAAGCATGTGAAGGTAAAAAATGCCATGCCTATGTTGTGCCTTTTTAAACAGGGAACGGTACACGTTTAATCGATGCTCCTTATTTTATGTTCAGGCTGGTTGGCAGCATTTGAATCGAAAGGCGAACGAGGCAGGCTTGTTCTATTCTGTTCCAAATATCGTCAGGGATTTAAATGGTCGGCACGTCTTTGCACATCAAATGATCCTATTAATGCTGTCTAAATGATCACATTGGACCAGAAGGAAAGAAGTCACGTGCGGCGTCGAGCGCAGCAGCGCTGATTCACATATGCAACAGTTACAAAGCAACCGAAGGAGCGGTCGAGGTAACTGATAAGCGGGAAGACAACAGGGAACTTTCAGTCACATTCGGAGCCTAACGAACGGTGTTGAAATGCGAGACAATGACTAAGCTTAAGTTCAGCTTCGTTCGAGGCTTCCGCTTGCTAACTATTGCTGAGTCGCACGAGAAAGCGAAGGTCTTTGAAATTTCAGCGTGCTGCTCAATAAATACTCCTCATTCCGACGAAAACATACACACATTTACGACGCTTTTCGTCTTCTGCTTCGTGGCCGTCAAGAGTCGGTAGCCGAAATGGACAAGGTAAGTCGTCTCTTATCGTCGACATTGAATGTAACCCACATTAAACGTTCACTTGTTCGCTAGCGTCCACGTTGCGCGTCCACGTCCCGATTCGTGCTGTTTGGCAAGTCCCACAAATCGACGGCGGAAACAATTGGAAATCTGCGTGATGCGCTACTGGTTCTTGAGAAGGCCGATAAGAAGACGGAAAAAGCCGTGGAGGAGGTGAAGCGCCGACTGCAGGCAGTTAAGCTTATCATTTTTGGGCAAGCCGGCCAAGGTCTGAACGATGAACAGGTACGGAGTAGGTCGAAGACTTGAATGACACTCAGTACAATGTCCGTTTGCTTTCGATCTTAAGGCTTTTTAGGAATTTTTCTACTTTATTCGAATGTATGACGCTTACCCACGAACATTTTCCACCGAACCCGCTGCTTAAAATCGGTATTCGTACAGGTAGTACGGCCATACCGTACCGTACTCCGTACCGTACGGTAAGGAATAGTGTACGGTTCGGCCGTCGAGTACGCTCCATTTTGTGCTATTTTGAGTACCACCCGGACCATGCCATATTACGGCCCGTACTGTACGGTACTGAGCGGGTCAGTACAGAGCACAGTACGGCTACTGGTTGGCGATCCTTGTCCTTCGCCACCCGCCTGAGAGAACCAGAGGCAGGTGCAAGGTTAGCATGTACGAAAGTTTGAACACTTGCTAGGCGAACCTAACGTTGTTTAGCACATATTTTTGCCAATAGGGTCGGGAATCTCGTAAAGTATGTCGCTTAAAATGCTGCTTTATGTCGCCCAGCTCGCCCAGGAGACCTACGACACAGACGTACTGCCGCTGCTAATTCGTAACCTCTCTAAGCTTGACTTCGAATCGAAGAAGGATGTTGCGTTAGTCTTTAACAATCTTCTTGGTCGAAAAATCGGCACGCGATCGCCCACCGTCGAGTATCTTTGCACGCGGCCCGAGATATTACTCGCTCTTGTCAACGGGTATGTCACACAAGCGGCAACGTGCACTGGGCACATTTTCAGGTACGAATTGTCGGAAATTGCAACGGTTTGCGGTCTAATGGCAAGACAGTGCATTCGCAATGAAGATTTGGCAAACATTATGCTACAGTCAGAACAGTTGTACGACTTCTTTGAATACGTAGAAAGCCCGACATTCGACGTCGCCTCGGACGCTTTTCAAACATTCAGGGTTAATCGAACTTATCTTTCGAGAGTCCCGAAACCTAAGCCTAAGAATTAGCCTAGCTCTAAGGAACAGCCTAAGCTAGAAGCTAAGCATAGTCATATCTAAGTATAACAGAGTTCGTTCTAGGACCTCATGGCGAGCCGCAGAGGAATATGCGCCGATTTCCTGGAGCGAAACTATGACCGCTTCTTTGAACAATATCAGAACTTGCTTACGTCCAAAAACTACGTGGTGCGACGACGGTCGATAAGGCTGCTCGCCGATTTGCTGCTCGACAGTCACAACTTCAGCGTAATGCAGCGCTACACTAGCAACGCGGATAACCTAAAGCTGGTGATGAACGCGCTCAAGGACAAGAGTCCCAGCATCCAATTCGAGGCGTTCCACGTGTTCAAGGTTAGACAGCGGAATAATTTTCAGAAGAGAAGTAACGACTATAATAAGCCTTACGACGTTCGAGATTAGTACGTTTAGGTCTTCGTCGCGAACCCGCAAAAGACGCCCGCTATAACCGAACTTCTGGTGCGCAACCGCGTAAAACTTGCCGAATTTCTTTCCGCTTTAAACGTGGAGCGGACGGATCAAGAGCAATTCAACGACGAGAAGGCCTACTTGATCAAACAGATTCATGAAATGAAATCAGCTTAATGGCACGCCTTTCCCCTTCTCTGTACAGCGACCGCCGCCCCTTTCTTTCTGCGATGATGCTTATACGTCTTTTGTACGGTTTTCGTGGCTCTCTTCTTTCTTGCTCTCTTATAGATATTTGTTGTAGTTCATTGCACTTACAATCGGCTGGTTATTACGGTACGACCGTCGACGCCACTTCCTGTTGACATCCTCACGAGTAGGCGTCTCTGAAGGCTTTCTCGAATTCCACTAAGCTGACCTTTACAGGAATTTGTAACAAGTTCTTGCCTTCAAAGTACATGTAATGATTAAGAGCACCGAAGAGTGAGCCATGAAGACCTAGAATTTTTGTAGATTTGCGGATTGTTGCGAGTGAGTCAGTACGTGGTCTTGCGCCATACCAGTGAGCCATAAGTCGCTGTACGAGAGCTCTGAAGCCGCGCGATACGTGTAGTTCGGGCTCAGGAATATGGCGCAAGTAACCCTGACTATCCCCGGAAGTGTTTTGTTTAAGATTGACAGGATTGTCCCCCTCGGAGGGACAGGGCAGGGTTTCGCGAACCTATATTTCAACCTTTAAGTTGTGCTAAGACTACCAACAGCGACGCTTGTCTCTATGTGGCATAGTGCGTAGCTTGATGTTGTCGCCCATGTTGAAGCTGCGACATTGTGAGACAAGCCTTAAGCGCCAACCTTATCCCTTAAGGTGCGAATGTCGAAATTTTTCCATTAGATCAAGGTGAGGTTTCCCAGGATTGTTTTGTTTTGACGTTTTTTTGGAAAACGGAAAAGGAGAGGGGCGAGGTGGGGCGGGAGGGGCGGGAATGGGGGGGGGGGGGTGTAAAACAGGCCGTAGGATGTTTCCAACTAGTACGGAACGGAGTAGAGAACGGGTCGCAAATTGACGTCGTTCCGTGCCCTTTTAGTGGATAACGTCACGCAAAACGCCCGTGTTTTCGCCGTTCCGTTTTCCGAGACGCACTACACGAAACGGCGTCTGGTATGGAGGATCGGCAACAGTACGGAATGGAACTCGGTACGGAGCAGGGAGGAATCCGCCAAGCCTATGATCCACAAACTCTTGTCTTCATGGACGGTCCTTGCGCTGAATATCCTTTCAAACTATGAAGCATCGCACCGAAGCGTACGTCATGCGTTGTCCTCAATGCCATGAACAAGCTCTAAGAGCCCACACTTGTCAGCATGCTTAACGCCTTTAAAGCTACAAGCGTCTAATCCGCACGATTCCTCAGGCTTCCCATCAGCGACATCCTTTAAAGTTTAATGAGATTTTCTTCACCTGGGCGTATACGTAAATTTTTCCGGAAAATTAGTTGCGCTGCTCTTGTGCATGTTTGGCTCCTCGAACGTTTATGCGTTTAGTCGCTATTAACACCCCCCCCCCAGCCTACGTGTCTTGCATCACATCTTGGGCATTTGACCTTCCTAGAGCGATTATCATGACTTAATGTTGTCCTTTCAAAGCGCGTTGGCAGGAGCTTTTCCGCGTAAACTGCTTGAATTTGAATTAGTCGACAGCCAAGGGAAACCATTAGCGGGAGAGAGTTGGCCATTGAGAGGCTTCGATGCATCCAGACGAAGACACATCGAAGTCGGCCCACTTTCCCATGCCTAGATTCCTTTCATTCCGCAGCAAATTCGCAGCTTCCTTGTGCAGTAAATATACAGCTTTTACTTTCGCCGTTTTTTCCTCGATGTGAATTTGTTGCTGTCCGACCATTCTCCAAAGGCTCCGGGACCGTTAATTATGTCGATACATTCGCAAAATGCGTGATCTGCTTCAACATCAGCTAGTTACTTCTCCTTTGCTTATTTAGCTGCACATGTTTTTACAAACATTCGTAATAATGTCAAAGACAAATACCGTAAATCCTCTATTTATTATTATTATATGGGTATTATGGTATTATTACGTAGTCAGAGTCCTCCTCCCATTCGAATTCTTCGCTCTTAACTCGCTCGCTCGCGAATTTGAATTGCTGCGGGTCTAATTATAGGCCCGGGCCTATAATTAGAGGGGGGGGGGCAATAATTATTATCTCGTGATCCAAAGGGGCCTATAATTAGAGGGGGCCGGTAATTAGAGAGGGCCTATAATTACAGGATTTACGGTATTCGATGGTAGGTTCAACGCATTAGATCCGAAATGCTTTTTAGATTGAATGGAATAGGAATACGCGGCTTCCTGACCGGGCGAAAACAGATTGTGACGGCCTTTTAAGAGTGGCTCTTTTTCTCCTCTCTACGGTCTTTTCCACCAAGCTGCGTCAGTGATTTTGCTGAATACTGTCAAACTTCATATGGGCAGCCTGGCTCGTAAAGTGAACTTTGATAGCGAGCTACTGGTAACTACGTAAAGACGAATCCAGTAGCCCCCTTAGATGTCGAATCGTCCCAGTTGGAGACGTTTAACGAAAGCATTCTCGACGTTTATGTGGGTCTACGTCTGGCATGCCGTCCAAAGATCGGCAACCGTACTGATGGTACGGTCGTACCGTACCGTACTGCCGTAAGACAGTACAGGGGATCGATACAGTACGACGGACGGTACAGAGGACCAGTACGGTAGTAAGGTACGGCTTCGACTTTCCGATATCCGATTCCGATACGTACGTTGCCCTTCTGCGTACAAGTGCTTCGTGCCGCTATGTTGAAGCCATTTTCTTAGTGCATTTACTGACGGCGATTTACCAACATTCCCGGTATCAAAAACAGTCGTTTCCCCAAAAGGTCATTTACTGCCCCCACAGATGAGGCACAAATTTGAGCCAAACATGATTTGCCACTTAATACCGCAACGTCTTTCTGAGCAATCGGATTTCAAGACTTTCTAAGCTAAAGGCTCTAACCTGCTTTGTCGTAAATCTGTTTGCGGACGTCTCATCCTCACGGACGGATGACGGACGGACGTCCATCATCAGGTCATTTTTTAGATTACAAGGTTGATTTCCGGACTGTCCAACGCGGGCGTCATTAATCAATTTTTTTTAAAACTTGAATGGCCTGGTCGATTCGTAGGCTCATAATGTGATCGCGTACTAATTGGCCTTTAGTTGAAATTCCGCAAGAAAAATCGCTAAAACGTCAAATGTAAGCGCTCAGTTGACTGTAACGGAATTGGCACTTTTAAGAGAAATCTCGCGGCGGAATGTTTATTGACGTGACTGCGAATTTAGCACCGGCGGTGATACGTAACGCCGACGATTAAAGCCGGATATTGACGAAATTAGCTAGCGTGCGTCAGAGTGTGAAGACTGAGCAGATGGTCATTTAAAGCTCTATGGGTGTCGCTTGAAAGTGTACCCGCTTCCGAGAATCCGTTTCTTGGGCTGTCGTTTCATATGCCAACCAACATAACCTAAGATGTGACGTCGCAGAATCCACGTCAAGAAGCACCGTCTTCAGTGAGCAAGCAGATGGTCCAAAGATTGCATAGTCGGGTGGAAGTGCCATCACTTCATCCGTAGTCGCATGTAGGCCCTCTGAAAACACAAAGCTAGAAATTTGTTTCCCTTGCAGTGTTACACTTCAAAGGCAAATGTTAATAGATGGATCATATCTTGTATCTTTACCCAAAGGGATTGGGCTCTGGAAAGCAATCAGGAGAACCCTGAAACATACAAGTCATCTTTTGCCCTTTATAGGATATGTAGGATTTCCTGAGTCGAAGCCTTTAGGAACAGCCCTAGCCGAAGCTGAAGAAGACTGAGTACACTAGCGGGTGGGGCAACTGACTTTACGCTGGAAATTTGCTAAGCTGCCCGTGTAAATTTAACCAGAGATCCTCCTCGACTTTTATGACTCGTTGGGTATCTCTTGCACCTTATATTTGTTTCGACGTTTTGTCGAGTGACTGAACTGCGGTACCATTCAGTGGTTAACGGTTCCTTGCTGTCATTGTTTATCCGATGAAATAAGCATAGACGATTGTAAACATAATTTCTCGGATGTCGGTGTCTGATCGCCCGCTTACAGCGAGGAACGAACATTTACAGGCTCGATCGCTGACATTTTTATAAGAACATCTGATGCTCACGCAGCAAACAGCCTGTCGCATTTGTTGTGGCATTTTTATCTGCTTAACCGGTGTATAAGCATCGAGAGCAGAAAGATGCATGTTATTCGATTTGGTTTGTCTCTTCTAATCCAAAACATGCGCATCTTCGCGAATTACACGATCAGCTGCGCGCACATTTGATTTCGAAAATATTTGCAGCTTTCAGGGAAACACCCTTGTGGTCAGCCTCGTCAAGTACCTACGTGCAACTAGTCATCGCCTGTTAAACCCGCTCTCTCGAAGAGAGATCCAGCGTGTTTGTGACGCGAGTGTTGTCGAAATCCCTCTCACTAGCCGCTTCCGTCGGCCGGTAGCACTTTAATCGGCTTGCCGAGTCCGAGGGCGTTTAAGCAGCGGCGGCTAAGAATAATTCCCCGCCAAAGGGCCGGGTGGATGCCGTCAATCGCCGCGGCTTGCTAGGAATACAAGTCTTCCCCGTGGCGAGCGAATAGGAAGGAGGAATGTGCGGCCGTAGCGGCGATCCGATCTCGTCGACGACGACCACTTCAAGTGTTTTGTGAGTCCGTCGCGGCGCGAAAGCGCCTTAACTAAGCAGACGCGTTCGCCTTAGCAGATGCCCACTGCTGCCGTCCGCCGCGCACGTCCCGCAACCGCAGCAGCAGAACTTCTGTCGAGCTCCGGCCGTCTACATGTGGGCGAATATGACCGAGTCGGTGGCTGCTGCTGCTGCAGCGTCGTCCTCGGATGCTGACTGCCACTACGGAGAGTGCTACCTTAGGCCGTTCTCCTCGGTAAGCTTCCCAATGTGATTACCGCAGATAAGATGTTTTTCCCGGCTCGAACTTCGACTTTTGTGGGTTTTTAAGTGGAACATTGGATCCATACTCTCTACTTCTTCTGATTTTGTTCCGTACCGAGGCGTCTTCAAGCAGCGGAAGACAGCACTTTTGAACAAGTAGAAAGCTTCATTGAATCCCACGAAAATGTTAATTTTGTTCGTTCATCGTCGGATCCCCTAGGAATGGTCGGGTCTCTTTAGCATCAGAAGCATTAGAAGAAGCACTTTTTTGCATGGAAGTCACGGGACGCGACCTTCTAGAAGTTTACTTGTGTAAGGTTTCGATAACACAGTCGTGCGTTTAAAAGTTCACACCTACGTGTTATGAACTAAGAAGCACCTCGAGACTCTAACTGTCAGAGGCTTCAGCTAGGCCAGAGAACAAGAGCGCCCCACTTTTGAAATAGGACCAAATATGAGCAATGTTACGTTCGTTTCTCATCGAAGGGTTTGGGTTTAGGTCTACGACAAAGTGCACATTCCGCTGTCGATCATAATCTGCGTGTTCGGCGCCGTCTCGAACATCATCAACGTCATCGTGCTCACCAGGTGAGGCCTTGGGCTACATGTGGTCGTAGTCACCAAATAACGTCTGAGCTGACAGCTAAACCGTGTCATTCCGCTCATCATCGGGGATTTTGGATTTTTGTTGCCCGAATGCAACACTTCACTTCTCTTACGGCACTGTAGTACTTTAAGGCAGACGCTTCTAAAAGGTCGACATTGGCGCCATGTTCTTCCTAAAGATCATGGTGAAAACTGATGTAGTTTTCAAAATTGGGGAACGGACCATCGAAAACTTAAGCAAAACTGGACTACTTCCTGACAAAAATGAGTCGAGGACGAAAGTACCGCTGGAATTTTCTAAAGGTTCCCGTTTTACGCCAATGTACGCTATTTGTGCATGACATTTCTGATGCGATTATGAATGACGGTAGGAACAGTCGGTGAATCATAAGTGGCTTAAAGGAGTGCCATAAAACGAGCGGGTCTTTCAGCAAAACTGTTCGGATAAGCGCGGTATCGTACGGTGAAGAACTGCGCCGATAAAAAAGCAACGAAATTCGGGCTTGCAAACTACCGCCTCCACGCAAAACGTCACGCATTTCAGGAAGAAGATGCGGACTCCCATAAATATTCTGCTCAGTGGGCTTTCGTTAGCGCAGTGGCTCCTCGGCACTAATTACCTCATCTTTTTGCTCATCGAATACTTTCGAATACAATGGTTAGATCAGGTCGGAGGCGACGCCTAAGCCTTGACGACTTTTAGTTTCGCTTTTCCTTGGTCGTACCCGGTCGCTGTTTACCGCCTTGTAAATGTCAACTGCAACGTCGTCTTCCACACAAGTAAGTGACTCAGGCGTCGAGATTTTTCTGCAGACGGATTGGATCGGAAGCAAGGCTTTACGAGCGGACTCTAAGAAGGAGGCTTTCCCTTTCCGAAGTGGGTCTAAAGGTGCGAGATAAGCCGAAATTAGTAGGGTTTCATCCCAACGCTTCAAGGCGAGTTTGCTATGCGAAGCAGTAAGGTGCCGGTGCGTGTCAGGCGGTGGGCAGCGACGCTGGACAGAACTTGAGGGTTATCGAAGCGACTTGAAAGGGTCCTCCTCAGGCATCGCTTGAGTGGGACGTGAGCCAAGAATTACAGAAGCCTATTCGAAACAAAAATCCTTAAGTGGGCGAAGCGGTTATCTCCTGGAAACATGTTTGTTCGTGCGCCCGCCAACAGCAAATTGGTAGGGCTGAATTCCATCAGCGATGAAAGTGGGCGGCCCACCTAGGTGTTGCTTAAAAGCGAGACATGGCCAGATCAGAAAATGCATTGGTCCATCGTTATTATCACTACGCCATTTGCGCCGGTCTACCCTTCAAAAGCATTTTCGCGTTTGCTTATTTTTGGTGGTCGAAGCATCCAAGTAGTCGGCCTTTGCTACCCACGCACCTTTTTCTCTTGACGCCTTTTTGTTGCCTGGTATTGGATGTGTGTCGGAAGTTTATCCGGACGAATGTAACAACGTATCGATTTAAGCCTTCACTTTTTGCATCTAGAACCCACCCGTGCACTCGCTTTGATTACTTCCGGTCTTGTAGCGTGTGGTCCATGCGGTGGCAACGTGCAAAGGGCACGTGGGGATCTTACAGGACAAAGAACTACTACTGATTGCGCACTAAGGATGAGCCAAATTGGCCGGATTGGGACTAAATTAAGCTAAGTACTGACGACGAAGCATTTTATTTTAAGCGACTATCCGCTAGATGCGTAACTGCCCCTTGTGACGAGACTTGTTTGCAGCACAGGACGACCACATGGCCCGAGTGGGATTATTGTGGATGATCCCGAGGATGTGCATGATCAGTTTCTAACGCAAACAACTGACTTTTCCCGGGATTCCGCGCGTGAGCAAATATCTGCCCACACAAACCGCTGAATGCGAAGCATTACCACAACCGCAATATACCGTACGGTATGGATGCAACCACACGCGTACGTGCAAAAAACGTACTGGCTGACTTTAGGGTAAATTCGGAAGCCTCAAAAGTGCAAACCCTCGTACAGAGTACTCTGACTGATTAACATAAGAATGGACTAAAGAAGATGCTGAAATGTACCCGTTTGAAGTGTGCGAATCGAAGTTGTGTGCTTTGAAAAAACATGGGGGCATCACCATATTTTCAGCTTGCCCCTCATGATTTTGCTCCTCCCCCTTAAAAGACCTTGACCCATGCTTGGAAATCACCGCAGCACGGGGAAAGAAGAGTGATCAGTTTTTTTAATGTTTTCCATACCGAATTTTTTTCGTCTTATTTTGCCCATTTCAGTCGCCTTTACGCACACGATCGCCGTTGCGCTGTTCCGCTTCGGTGCCTTGAAATGGCCGATCGTCGCCAACCGATACGTCTTTCGATGGAAGCTCGCCATCGGCATTTCAGTCTTTCTGTATCTCGTCGTTCCATTCGTGTGCACACCCGTCTTCTTCACATCGACGGTAAGGAGGGTAAGACGATGAGTCGTATGCTTACAGTTCTTGGACGGTACTTTGTCTCCCAAAATAACCGTGCAACTGGTAGGATGAAAACCAGCAGCTGCAGGCAATAAATTGCAAGCAGTTACTAAGCACTGAAGGACTCGGGTGTAAGCCAAATCGTATTATAGGCAAAGCACCTATTCAGAGAGTATCGTAGCTGGTCTATGCTAGGGCTGGGCGAGAATCGGCATTGTATATCGCCCATTTTCGAAAGCGAGTGTCGGAAGTTTTTTTAATTATGAAATTGGATTGAAACCGGCTCATGATCTGCCGGGCGCCCAGCGCTAGACCTAGCCCTGTACGTGAAGGCATATGTCTTCGACCATCCCTCAACCAGTACAAGTTTAGGTCGGCCGAATTCCTGACGAGGAGAAATGCTGCCCGCTGGACAGCATGTACGACCTCAGCTACTCCAACAACGTTGCGCTTGTCTCGGCGGTCTTCTGGGGTTTCGGCATCTGCTTGAAGCTCTTCCCGTGTGCAGCGCTTGTCTTTTTGCTCATCGGCCTGATACGGTGTGTCTGCCCTTAAGCGCCTAACGAGTGCTCATCGTTTCCATTTTAAGGTCTCTGAAGCGCATGGAACGACATCGAAAAACGACCTTGTCGCGTCCAAAGTCGCGTCGCCGGAAGCGGATTATTTCGGCCCGCACGCGGACGACGCGAATGCTCACTGCCGTGCTTCTGCTATGCGTAGTGGTAAGTTCCTCATACCGAAAGCAGTAGCATGAATGTGACGGATCAAGGGCCCGTGAACTCCTGGGTAAGCATGTCTCAAAATCGAAATTCGTGATGACATGACGTGAGCATTCCGAAATGTTCCAAGTTTTGCGATATTCGGTACTGCGGAATAAATATCGGAATTCCGATCATTAGCGCCCTTGGACAAAACTAAACGCTTATCTCCGAGGCCAACCTGTAACAGATTGTTCACCACTGAGTTCTTTCCTTCAGGTCGAGTTCCCGCACGGAATCCTCAACTTGTGCACCGCCATCTACGGCGAGACGTTTGGTGTTCGCATCTACGATCACGTCGGCTCGTTCATGGAGATGCTTACGCTTCTGTACAGCTCCGTCAGCTTTATCCTCTACTGCACGACGTCGGACGACTTTCTGCGGACCTTCCGCAAGCTCTTTCTAGCGCCACTAAGAAGGCGAAAGACGCAGAAATTGAATGCTGCAAGCTCGACGAAGGACCAAAACCCGGACACTCTTCTGTTCGGCGCCGAGTCGACGCCTCGCTCGGTTTATTCCTCGAAAGGGACGGTCACTGTGATGTACGCACCTTTGAGAAGCCGATGTTCATGAGGCCTTATGTTGCGTATATCGTGTACGTGTCCAGGTTTCTACAAGTTTCTCATGTACTGCCGATAACTAAGTATTATTTTAATGTATATTTGGAAGAGATGAACCACGACATTTATAGTTGAAAGAACTCGACTCTTGGCCAACATACAGGATGCTAAAACAAAACAAAGTAAATAGTGTGCAACTTTTAGCATTAATAACATTAATAGCAGTTTAGCAGCTCCTCGTAATAAACAAAGGCAGTGTTTAGGGAATGGTTTCCCGTTTGAGGGAGGAGGTCAAGAGCCGAACAGGCTCTATGGCACAGACCGGAATATCGAGAGTGAATAGGGTACGTCCAGAAATTGTGTAATCATAACAGGGCCCTTTTTTTACCTCCTCCCCTCCCCCCCATTCCAAGGGTGCAATCAATTTTTGCACTGATTTTGTCGGAGGGCCGACCCCCCTCCCTGTCATGATTACACATTTTCTGGACAGCCCCTTAGGACCTACCAAAGTAAGACCGACTTACGAAGATGTTCTGATCCGCAGAGACGTTGCTGACATGTCTGGCGTTGCCCGAACTGTTAGTGTTCGCGTCCCGGGCAATTAGAGGCTCCTCGGCTTAAGAACGGTTGGATGTGGACGACATCGTCGGGAGCACCGAAAAATGAAAAGTTCGCCCGATCATTATTAATTAATGTCTAAAATTACTATGGCAAATTTTGTTCGATTTCAGGTATTAGAAGGTCATTTCCTGGTTTTGACGCACGGCAAGGAGCCGAAAATGGACGCGGCGGAAAAATGAAGCGCTCCCGTACGAAAGGTACCTCTTTCCCTCGGACTGTGTTACTCAACACAATAGCCGGATATACAAAAGGGATGTTTTGGCTACTCATTCTACAGATATACGGTCTTGGTTGTTCGCTTGCGCGTTCCCAACAACCACACATTATCAGAGAAACTGAAGTCGAAGCGTTTGCATCGGGAAAGACACGGCGCAAACGCGCAAAAATAAAAAAGAACTCATGCAATCGAGTCGTTATCGACGAACCGCGGACACTCCAGCCGTGTGATGGGGAGCCGGAATCAGTGCGCGTGTGGTCTAAAAAACAAGCGATTTCTTTCTCTAATTGCCAAAACTAAAGATGGGCAATATGTGTACAACACCGTACTGAGTCCACCCGTACCGTGTCGAGACCACCCATACCGTACTCCGTACCGTACAGCACGGTACGTACAGCAGTACGGGCCGTAACACGGTATGAAACGGGCCGTACTAGCGCCAAATAACGGGAAAACGGGAGCCGTGCCGTACTTCGTACTGGCCACCCGTCCGTAAGACATACTGTTTTGACCCACCCATAGCGTACCTCGTACCGATAGTACGACAGGACAGCCGCTACACCTGTACTTTTGCCGACCTTTAGGCAAAGTACGTGTTATTTTTAACGACCTTCGTAAACGCCAAATAGATGCTGTCAGTTGATTAAGATCTCAACCGACGTTTTGTTGTATCGTGAAATCGGCACCAAGTAGCGCGTTTGATGAACATTTATGTCCCCGTTAGTTTGCTTTTGGATAACAGAATCCAAGGATATTGACCTTGCTTTTGTACTAGCTAAGCTTTCTGGAGGTAACAGAAAGTTTCGTCCGCAGTGGACACCGCTTCGTCCGCTGTGCGGACTTACGTAGGAAAATAGCGTAAAAGCGGGGCCACGTCGAGTGTGGATGCAGGTTGCGGAGTCCCTACCTGATGTGACTCAGGTATATACGGTAAAGAAAATAAATGTTTATCCGACCAGGTTCTCATATGTACAATTGGCGGAACAGTGAACATGCAAGGAAACCTTTAAGCACAGTGAATGAAGATGAGGTTCGCGAGCACGGAAGGACCTGCGTAGCATCGGCAAGCACGAATGTGCTTAACGGATTGGCACCTGTGCCCTCGGCGCGTGGATGAAGCCGGTGCCTTTCGAGGCCTTCATCTCGTAGTACTCCTAAAGCACAAGCCGCCTTTACCGCAAGAATTCATAGCGCAACTCGGTATGATACGTACAAACGAAAATAAAGGCCTACCTCGTAGGAGAGCTGGATGTGGTCCGCCTCGTAGCGCTCGTAGTGGACCTTCTTGCGGTCCTGCTCGGAGACCACCTCCCCGTCGAATCCCGACTTGTAGATGAGATTGTCGATGGTCATCTGCTTCGTCCACTCTAAAAGCGCAAAGTGGGAGCAGTACTGGCGAAATCTCTCTCAAAGCAACGTGCCTGCTTTAGCGCGTACTTACCCTTCTCGCGAGGCACCTCCGGCAGGTAGTAAGCGCTATGTTTCTCGCCGGCCACCTCGTAGTAGACGTGAAGCCCGTGACGACCGATGGTCCAGTCGTGGTAGTCAGAGATCGGCTGGATGTTATTGATGATGCTCAGCGAGCAGTGCAGCTGCGGCACCTCCTCGATCGTGACCGGGTCGAAGCGGGGGTCTTCGAACGCGCTGAAAGCAAAACACGAGTTGGTCATTTGTGCGGATGGGAGCCTATGTACTGCCAGAATGACTCACCTCAATAGAGCATACTTCGGGAGAGCGTCGTGCAGCGGCACCGGCGTGAAGATGCCCGAACTTCCGCGATTTCCGACCGGTGGCGGCGGATTCGATTCGATGTACTCCTGGCTGAGGTTCTTCCAGGTGATTACCAGAGGCCTGAAAAAGCGGCTCTCTTGACAGGCGAACGAATGAACAGCGCCCGTACCGGCAACGGCCATAGGTACACTGACTTTACGATAGCATATCGAGAAAAACAACTTTTGGTGTTTTACAGCTATATTGTCAGAGGCAATGCTTTTTTGTTTTCGCAACGTACTGCAAAATCTCTGCACTTACACGTGGTCATTTTGAATACTGAGCGGACAACGCGGAATGTCCTTCTTCTCGAGGTCCGCAAGAATGACATCGAAGCAGTAAGCTGCCATAACTTTAGTCGCAACCATTTTTGTCGTTCGAAGCTGCCGAATGGCAAAAGCGTAAGCACGTGTTGATCCTTTTAGGGGGACTGAAGCGAATGAAAGCCGAATGTTTTGTGCGTAAACAAGCAATCGCGTAAATAAGCCGATTCGCAGGCGTTGCTACGCACGGAGCGCAAAGGCGTGCAGCTGGGGACGGATGCGTGCAGAAAGCGGGGATAAACCGCGTAAACAATTGCCATCCGTGTGCGCTTGCCTCTGTTGACCGAGTGACGACGCCGAGGGGAATAACAAGCGGGACGCATGCACTTTTAGCGCACGTCGGCTACTTCCGCAGCCAGCGAGAGGCATCAAAGAACGCACACTGGGACGCGCTCAAGCAACAACAAAGGATTATAGAGGTTTGATGAGGCGATATGTGCTTGCTTTAGCCGTATTTAAGCCTTAGCGTTACAGCCACGGGAGTAGCCACCCAAAATTTCGGGCGAGTACCGCACTAGGGGGAGCTTCCACCCATTTTTTGGTGGTGAACTTTTGGCTTCTTGGCAAAAATCCGCAAATAAGTGGACCTCAAGATGAATTTAAACAGCCATTTTGCGCCATCATATACGAGCCTGGCCACAGAAAAGTGTAAGCCAAGCGTCAGCCTAAGACCGTGCTNTGCTTAAATGTGTTGATGCTTATCTTCTCATGTGTTTTGCTATTTCGTGTATTCCCCGAAAAACCAACTAGCACAAATTACACTGTGACAGCAGTAGAATTGCTTCAGTAGCCCCCGATTGAGGTCAGCGCAAAACGACCAGTTCATGATCTCTTCTGTTTGTGCAAGGACAAACGAATTTCTAATGTCGACGTGTTTCATTTAGGCCGGTGAAGGAGAGAACATTTGCGAAGGGATGAAGGAAAGTGCTCACAAGCACAACTGATAAGATGTTTTGTTTTTTATCGAATTTCCTCGAATAGACCTCGGGGTTTATTTTCGAAGGCACAAGTTTTTGAAATTTAAAATATTCGTTAAAATTAAAATTTTTCTTTCGTTAAAACTGCTTGCTAGGTGCTTTAGAATACTTGTTTTGTTCGTGCCCAAATATCAACTTCGGCTAGTAGGTCTTGTTCCCCCGGATGGCCATGGCCAGACCGGAAAAGTTTTACCGTGGGTCTTCTGAGGGTGGCTCGGTTTTATTTGGAGGAGGATCTTTCAGTACGGTATTTGGGGAGCATAACGTGTAGCGTAAGCGTTGACAACTTGCAAACGTCATTACTTAGGCAACGAGAAATGTTCGACTCCTCTATTCGGACTATAACAGTATGCATCCAAAAAAGGTATACCTAGGCCATCGGGACGTCCAAAGGAGAACTTCTCCTTTGGAAGGAGAAAGGAGAGAAAAGAAAAGGAGAAGAAAGGAGAAAGTTGTCCTGGGGACTACGGCAATTCTTGGTGGTTGCAAGTTGTGTGAACACCTAGTCAAGTTGATGACAGGCTGGAATGAAACTTGTATTTGCCTGTCGCAACTGTTTGCGCTGTCTCAAGCCAACCGCGCTTCGCGCAATCTTCGCGCTACCGCGAACCGCAGGCAAGCACGTTCTATGGTCCAATGTATCCGAATTCTCCTGCATGAAAGCTCTTCTGAAGGTCTTCGATCACCTTTTTTCCGTAATTTGTCTTTAGTGTTCGTGGGATGATCACAATTTGTCAGCATTGGTTGCTTGAGCTACTGATGCGCAAGAATTACATCACAAGTGAAAAGTGCACATGCACTTGAAACATGCCGACACTGCGTGGTGCCTTAAACTTGTACATACAAGGTGGGTTCGTCGATCACGGAATGCGTGGTACACCGAGATGACTCGTCTAGTCCAACTAGCCTTTACTACTTATTATCTTAGCTCGGCTAAAAGCAAAGTAGCCAATAAAATGGAAGAATAGCCCGGGTAAAATTGGGCCTCTTTAACACAGCCCTAATTAATTCATTAGACATTTTCATTCGTTAGATAAATTGTCTAAAAATAATCTGACCGGGCATTTTCGAAATATTTGGTCGTTTATTTGAAGGACGCACTTTCCTCGAATAGTGAACTGCGCAAGGCCTGCAGAACTCAGCAAGTACCCTGAGGAAGAGAGGGAAGCGGCTGCGGCCGGCACAGGCTCAAAGCGTTAAAGCCCTGCCATAGGTGATTTCCGTTCCTTCGAACGGTTTGATTATGCCAACGACGGTTTTGTTAGTATTCTTTATTGCAAACTGCAGCAGAAATAAGACTTAGTAGCAGTCGTTTACGTGCTGATCGACGAAATGGCATTGGCGGACTTTGCCCAAGATAAATACGTTTCTCCATAGCGGCGGCGCAACGTTTTGCTAAAAACCAAGTGCGTAATGATGCCGGCAAGAGACCAGAGCACAATGCTGTGGCCATCGAGTCACATCATAGTTTGATTGGTCACTGGTTTACTTTTCAATGCATAATTTTTCAAGGGGGAATTCAGTAACTTAGGAATCTCGGCTCATCGGCCTCCAACCTCAAATTCTCGGTTTACTCTCGGTTTTTCGACCGAGACCGTGACCACCAAATAGCACCGAGACTCTCGGTTTTTTAAGACCGAAGCGCGGTCCCATCTATGCTCCAGCTATAAGACTGACCTGGTAATGAACAGACATACGGAGCCACCTAGTGCGCCGATGTCGTTGATGTACGGCACGGCTGTCTGCCCAAACGAGCCCACTGCCGGTAAGAAGGACCCGAGGAGCAACGTTTTACAAAAGTTCAGCGCCTGAAGCCACTGTCCAACGAGGCCCAGCATGCAGAACACTAAACCACAGACTGCTAGTAGCTAATTTTAACTGCTAGTAGCCTATTTGTGGGTACTCAGATGGACTCTGAAACGGAATACTGACCATTGACTGCGAGTACTTGTATATTTAGCCTACCTACTATGCGGCGTAGGGCTCTAACGCGGCGCCTAGGCCCATACTTCTGTGACGTTCAAGATCAGGTTTTGTCAAGCTCAACGGAATCCGAAGGGTTCTGTAGAGGATGGCAGCCACATTTTTCGATTCAATCGACTAGAGGATAGTGGAAACTAGCGGCTGATATCCGCTATCGGTGGTTACTTGTACTAATCAGACACGCTTGGTCTTCAACAGACGTTGTTTTCATTCAGTAGCCCTTGTAAGATAGCCCCACCAGATCCATCTTACATTCTCATGCTGTCTAGAACGCCTCCATCCTAGTCTTACTGCAAGCTCCATAGCGTTACCACATGAGTCATAGCGTTCTAGTATGTCATGCGCATAGCGGTAGAGCATGATCATATCCAGATGCCAAACTACATTGAAAACTCATACCAACGCTATTTTTGCATGCTCCAGATAGGAAACCCGCTACGGCCCAATACAATAAATATTTCTCCTTCCTACCCGCTATGGAGCACATACCATAGCGGGCTCGCCATAGCACGTAAGCACAAGCATAAGTAAGACCCCGACCCTCAAGATCACTATGCAAAAACATACTCTATTTTCGAGTTCTCCGTACTCAAGGACCCATCATGGCCCGGTTTGATACAACGCTTTCTTCTTACACTGCTATGCAATAGCAGACTCGCTATCGCATCTAAAGTATACTGACGGGTCACACCTTTTTTCCAAAACACGTCGGACCAACCTGAAACTTTGGGACACCTTACCGAGAAGTCGAAAGTCGTTCCGCAGTTTTCGCCTCTCAATGGGCGTTAGTCGTCGGTAGGCAAGCCAAGTCCTCATTTCCAATACGAAGCTGGCAATGCTTGAGGAGACTGCGACCACCATAGAGGTGGGTCCGCTTAGCTGAATGCGACTATATGTGCATATGTCCGCTATGTAGTACAGTGTAGACTTCGACACCGGATCTCCGTTCTCCGTTCCGTACCCCCCTCCCCCACTTCTTTCCGTGCAGCCGTTTCGTATGCTCAACATGTGCCGTACCGTTCCAATAAAAGTGGCAGAAAAGGCTTTGAACGATTAAACAGTTTCTTTTGCGGCCAGTCCTTTTTGTAAAACGACGAGCGATAACACGGCACGCTAGTACGGACTCGAAGACGCCGAATCCTAGTAATGTGCCGTGTACTCACGAGACCAGCGAGCTTGTTGCTGTTGACAAGTGCGTAGCTGTCGCCGTGCGGCACGACTTGGATGTCCATGAAGAAGCGGGTAGAAGACAAAAGTCCGCAGGTGGTGAACATGCCAGCGATAATTAGCCAAAGAATCTGTCCCTCCCATATCTAAGAGAACTGTTCGCGACTGACCGGTAATAAACGTCGCCGTTGCCGCTTCAGGTAAGAGTTTACTTCCCCTAACAAAAAAATTTTAAGCAATAAGCCTAAGCCTCAGCTTGGGCGGAGGCTGAATAGCATTACTAGGCCGGAAAATCTATTACTGAGGCCCAAATCCGTGGATCCAAACTGTCGGGCCCCAGCTAACGGGCCCCAAAACACCGGGGCCCAAACTACGTTTTACCTCGCAGGCTCTTCGGAGGAATGCCCTTATGATGTTTCAGAAGGAATTTATAGTTCGCAGTTCTTGTTGCTCAAAAGGACAACCAAAACAAAACATCGCATGCCTCGACACTACAAACCTGGTTGTGCTTGTTTTCCAGCGCGAGGACGGTGAATCGGTTTGCAGCGGTGACCAGGTGCGAAAGCATCTGGTAAAAGGTGCCGTAGGAGGTACAAAACCATGACAGCTTCACCATTAGCGGAGTCAGCCATTGCTGTGGCACAGCGCCGTTGAGGAGGAGGCGGAAGATCAGTGATGCCTGCACGGTAAGGCTTGAGAACTTTAAAATAACGGATGGTTTCCTCCTCAGATAGCGTCTGCTCAAGTACCCTGCGGGTGGTTAAAAATATTATTCCCGCTCCGAAGAGACCTATCCCCACGTTTACCGGTATGCGCGGTTTTTATGGATACGATGATCCTGAGCAGGACAACGACAAATAGCACCTATCTGACGCCTTCTTTGAGCTTAAAGGCTCGAAAATCGTATCCGTGAAAAGAGTGGTTTCGAGGTGGACCCTGTGCCTTGTCGATCCCGCTAAACGCTAGGGCTGGTATTTCACCTCTTATGTGAAGAGAACCATGTCCATTTCCTTTCTGAAAGATGCAGCAAGGACTTGATCTAATGGCTATCCCTTTACTTTGTCTAACGATTGCACCTGCGATCGGTAGGTTTTCGTTCAGGCGACATTCCGCTTAAATCCGAAACCGGCCAAAGGGCAAAATTGAACTGAAACTAAAGTGCAGTTTCAAAAAAAAACAACTAGTCATCGGGCGAGAATCTTTCGGTCCGATGGGCCCTAGTAGAGACGCGTAGAACCTACGGAAAGGTACGTCACGATGTTCACGACGCTTTCGCATAAGTAGAGCGTAAAGAACGCCGACCTGAACGGCTCTCTCCGTTTGTAGGAATGGCGGAACACCACGCAAGCGACGGAACAATGGAACAGCAGTAGGAAGACTTCGATCGCAATTGACAGGAAGTCCCAAAAAGTGAGCATTTCAAGCGGCTTCGTTCTACGTTACCCACCCGCTACGGTTAGCGACGTTTTAAGCGAAGCTCTCAAAAGTTGGCTAATGCATTGATTAGTATTGCCATTTTTACTTAGCCGATATTGGCATTCACGCACGAATGAACTAGGTACGCATTGGAGTATAACGTATGGCTGTCGTGAGTCTAGTACGAAAAGTCTCTTCTTGAGTCGTCTTGTATGCCCTTCATGCGCCCACCGGGTATCCAAAATCAGTAGAACAAAAGGACGGAGTTCGATCGCATCTGTCAGCAAGTCCCAAAAAGCGAGCAATTAGACCGACTTCGGTCAGCAGTTGCAATCAGGAACATTTAAATGAAGCCTGGCGAATTCTAATGCTGACTAGCCGTGTCCTTTTTTTTCGTTGATCCGAATGGCGTCATGCGCGAATACACTTGGTACGCATTGAGTATACGTAACTGTCGTGAGTCTAGTACAAAAGGTCTCTTCTTGAGCCGTCCTTTATGCCCTTCATGCGTTCACCGGGAATCCAAAAAGGTAAACGTCGGAGTTGGGTACGAAAGTTGATTCGAGGTCGAGGCACCAGGCAGGGATTAGGACAGGCAGAGAACTCTGTACGAAACACCACCGAAGGTTGGAACAATTGAAGATCCTTAAGAAGGCTTCGGTCTCAATTGACAGCAAGTCCCAGAACGTGATCAGAGCGACTTTGTCTATCGGATGCTGTTAGGAAAGTTTAGTTGAAGCCTCGAGAAAAGCTGAATTTACCGTTGACTAGCGCCATTTTTTTTACATTCAGCCCATATGACATTCACGCACAAATGCGTTCGGTATGTATTGGAGCATTCGTACAACTGTCGTGTACCTCGCAAAAAAAAATACCTTCTCGAGCAGTCGTTTGTGGCCTTCATGCGCCCACGGCGGAACCAAATGAATGGGCAGAATGGGGTACAAAAGTATAGCCTGTCCACCACGAGTTTCGATTTAACTCTACACAGTCGAATAACCGGTAGAAGATGAGTATGCTCGAGAAAGCATTACCTACGTTAGCCATCTCCTCTTGCTCCGGGCGGGAGAAATCACATCGAGAGATGATAACTTAGTCGCAGCATACGCCTTTCGCTGCTAGCACGTGGCCCTGAAAATTTCCGGAGGTGGAGCTAGGATCGTAGCAATTCGTTCCAAAATAAGGATCTCCCATGCGCTCACCGGAGTCCAAATAAACGAGGCCTGCATATTCCCGTACATTGAATTTATTCACATGCGAAGTAGCTACGCCTTCGACTTAAGCTTCAAATAAATAGGACAGGCCAGTGACCGAATGACGAGTAATTTGAGCCAGGTAGCCGACACGTCTCGAGGTACGATTAGAGTCACTCCTTTGTGTGGCAGCGTGCAATAGACGTAGGGGCTCACGTCTGCTCGAAGGCCTTCGAAATCCGCTAGCTCTGGGAGCGGGTTGCCGAAGTTTGCGCCTACCATGGAGATTTCTAGCACGATTTTGTTCTCACCAGTGGATGCATACGCGGCCTAAAAGAACAGTCGACAAAATTTCGGAACCATCAGGTGTATCCTAGTCCGTTTATAGCGGGATCTAGGGTGGAGAGAAGCGAGACCAAAATTTGACCAAGGGAAAAGAGCCATCCAGTGGCGTAGCGACAGTGGGGTCAGGGAGAGGCCATCTCCCCCCCCCCCGCGCAATTTCGGAGGGTACGAAAAGCAGCAAAGGGGGGACCCTAATGGTCGCGGCGGCCTTCGCCCGCCGCGAAAAATATGGTAAGGGGGTACCAAGAGGCATTTTTTATCGGACAAGATCTTGGACCACCCTAGACCCTTGCCCCCCCCCCCCTAGAATCGGATCCTCGATACGCCACTGGAGCCACCAGTGGTGCATGTTGTGTGGTCAAGGACGTCGCAAAGGGTAAGGGGAACGGAGAGGGTGAAATTTTTACTAGCAAATGTTCTGAAATGTTCTGTCCCCGCTCTAAGCATTTCGTAACAACCCGTTTTTTGCCTCACTCAGAACGTACGTCTAACAGGAATGTTTGGAGCAAGCAGAACATTCAGAGACCGACTAGCCTAACGGAAAAGTTTTTAAAATTTAAGAATGTCACACAATGGACCACAAGGATTCCCCTTTGATGCTTCGGGACCCGGGTATGATCCACCGAGGAAACCTCGTCGTTACTCTTTTTGATGCATGTAGAATACGTTGGGACAGGGCCATTCTTCCGAGGTCGACGCATAGCGGTGGGCCGAGAATGGAAGAGAAAATAAGGGAACCCTCTATTAGTAGAGTCCCTTTAGCACTATCTGAAAAGCAATAGAGCCGTGTCTATAACCAGGGGATTTACGGTACTTACCCTCAAAAGAGCTCTCAGAAAGCGTTTCGAGAATGATGTCTTTCCCAGCGACAATGCTACTGTTTCGGAAGAGCTTTGAAAGAGGAATTCAAGAACTGTCTCCACGGTGACGTCGAGACAATCGGGGCCTTCAACACAGCTATCGAAACGGAGGTCGCGCATGCCCCTCGCCAGACACGCCGACAGTAGCCCGTCCGTCACTCGTTGCGACTTCAGGCTGGAGCATTGAATTAGAAGACGAGTAACGCACGAGAATGCGTCCACCAAGCTAGCGAGATATGTTGGCTCTGTTGAAGCGAAAACACATCGCGAGATGATGACAGAGTCGCATCGTTCGCCTTTCGCATCTAGTGCGAAATCCTGAAAGCATTCAGCTGTGGGTCTCGGCATTACGGTTTCGGATACTTATTAAGTATTCCGACGGTTTAGTACAACGTTCAGAATGATCTAACAAAATTCCGACATTTTTCTCTAGGTAAAGGCCCGCCGCTAGGCGCCAATGCTGCTTTTCACGGTGCCCTTAGATTCTTCCCTACGATTAAGCTTGTACGGTTTTTTCCAGCACGCGACAACGCATACTCGCGTCCTTCACATTCGGAATGCCGGAGATTTCCGGTTAATTTTGGAAAAGAAATTACACCTTCAGAACTCAGAACTACGGGTGGGGTCGAGACCGTTCTGGCTCGCCCAACACTGCTGCTCTTGAGTAAAGCACTCAGTAGCTGTCGTAACTTTTTGTCCGGAACTGGCAATCTTACCTTGATATCGCCGTCGTCAAACCTTATGTTCCCCAAGGTGAAGTGGTCCAAGCAAGCGAACCGCACCAACTTTGCGATTCGCTTACGCCGCTGTTCCGTCGTGGAGAAGTACGGACGGACATACGCCCTCTGAAGGCATCCTTGGAAAAACATCCGTTGTTCTCGTGCCTTATTTGCTTGCCCTCGTTCGCTTGTTCTTTGGCTTCAACGTCCGACATTGCAGGGGATATGATCGCTTTCGAGTGTCCACCATGCTCTCGCTGGCCTGTCGTAGGCGTTTTGTCCACGATAGTTGCCTTTATCTGTACAATGTGGCATCCATGCCCTCCCACGACATTAAATAGCATGAGAGGGCAGTACACGAACGGCGGCTAACCCTAGAAAATATACTAGCGCGCTAAAATAAGCTTAGTTTAGCCAGCTGCTCAAAACGAAAGACCTCCAAACAGCCACGTGATGCTCCTTTAGTGGAAACCGTGATGAGTTACAAGCCAGGAATGTGACGGTGCGTCATGAGATTAGACGCTAGTCATCCTTCCAAGAGGCAAAGACGGCGATACCTCATAAGTTGTTCGTAAGACGCAAGAATTTGAAGGACTGAAGGATGAAATACGCAAGGAATGAGAATGGATTTGCTTGAAAAATCTTCTCGCATACGGTATTAGTTCTTGCAGCGCGAGTGCGTCTGCTAAAGATTACTCCAAGACGAGGTTGCTGTTGGCATGGCTTAGTCGGCATCGCTTAGTTGTTTTTAGCGTGCACCTAAGCATTAAAGTTGGGCTGGGCAAGAACGGGCGAGGTCCATATGAGCGGCTCCACCGGCTTTCTTGAATTTCTTTGGCGATACCGCCGCAAGCAACACCAACGAAATTTTAGGCAAAAATTGCGTCAATTTTAGCAACGGTTTGCACTGGGGGGGGGGGGGTCAGATCGATTGTCATGCCCACGCGCCGCACTCTTGTCTAAGCGGTATGACGCTCTGCAGATCAAATCTCGGCGGCTAATAGTCTAGGAACGGAAGCCGGAAAACCAGTCCTTTTTTAGGGATTGGAAGCGATTCTAAATTTTGGGCTAACCGTCAGGGATGTCTATGATCGCTGATAAGTTGACTGCGTACGTTGTAAGTTTTCGCTTATGCAATTTTATTCAAGGTTTTAAGAAAATTATGTAGAAAGCATTGCAAAGCCGGACGACGGTAAAAATTGGTTGGCGAGAAGAGGCTAAAACTGCCTTCGCTCCCCCTTCCTCATGCGCGGCTGAAGCATTTTCTGAATCCTCCTCAACCAAGGACGTACTTCTCGCTTTGTTCTACGAAATGTTTGCTTAAGTTTCAAACTAATCGGCCATCGAGGTAAAATATTCAATAGCATAATCACATGCGTTCAAGGAGCGGTGGCCGTTGTAGCTCGTGCTTACTGACGTTCTTGCTCGATTCCAGTCGCATATGTACGGCTTCAACATTTCATTTTATTGCAGTCCTTGCAAGAATTAACTCAGTCCTAACGTTCCTCGCTGAACCTTCCGATTGCTAGAACGATGCTCCCAGACGAAGTCCTGGTCGAAATCGCTGCCTGGCTGAAGCGTTATCAGCTTGACGCGTGGCTGCTCGTCTCTCATCGCTTTCGGCGGATGGCCGACCTGAAGACCATCGATAGCCCTCGTCGATCGCTGCGCGAAGTCAAGCTTTCCAAGAAGCGCATATCGCTCCTTCCTGACTTCGGCCCCGTTAAAAGGGTGAAGCTTCGCAACGCGTTGCAGTTTCTCGACTACAGCTGCGTCGAAGAGTTTGTTGTCTTCCAAGACGCAGACCTGACGAGCATCACCGCGAGCGAGTTCAGCCGCATGCTTTGTGTACCTGCGGTTGTGGGCAGTTTTGGTAAGTGAACTCGGAAATGAAAGAGACAGTGACTGAACAACCCGAGAGATGGAGCTGGCTATGCGTAGAGATTAGAAACCAGCGTGATTTCGTGGACTGGTCCAAGTCGACGCAAAAAGGCCTTTTGCCTTAAGCTCTGCCTCAAGGCATATACGAGTAGTCAGCTGCGCTAGCTAGCATAACTTCCTAAAATTTAGGAATATTCGCCAGTCCGGGCCAGGCGGCCAACCCGGAGATGTCAGGCAACTTCCTGTCCGACGCCTTTCTTCGCCTGCTTGCGCAACAAGGCGTGTCGAGCGTCTACATACCTGACCTACGCTTTCCGCAGCAGCCAACCACCACCGACGCAGGAATCATCGACTTTCTGTCCCGTGCGGGCCGAACAGACCACGCCAAATGTGTCGAACTGATGCTCACTGCCGGGGGCACGACGAACTATTCAGCCCAGTTGGTGGAGAAATTGATTCAGGTATGCATGATGTCTTGCTTCCGAGAGACTACTAGGTCCGTCATAGCAAAATTAGCGCAAAAATCTTGCACCACAGCCCAAATCCCGCAATTCCAATGCGTCTCTATTTTGATCGATACCTGAGAATTGAGAATTTACTGAGATTCTTAATCCTTGTGGTTCCGATCCGGTTATGAATAGCCATAAAAATGCGCAAATCCTAAAAGAAAGCTTCTGGCATGCTGATGTCAAAGAATCCCTATGGATTTGGATTCCGTTATGCCCCAAACGAAGCCGGAACTGGTCCTAGGCTGCGTTTGTTATCCCGATGAGCTTGCATCCATGCTTTTAGGCAGCCGTCGCTGGAGTCCTCGCAACTCACTTCTGTCTCGTAGTCGGGCCAGTTTCGATACAGATCGTCCCCGAAGAATACCGGCAATGCCTCGTTGACGCAGCAAGCACTGGCCGGTTTTCGTGGAGGATGAATATCGGAAGCTTGCGAATGGAGGTTGCTTTCCTCGCTACACGTCTCTCGACGTTTCTCGTCGCTCGATGCAACGCAAGCGCCTGCGGCCATGATCGCGTGCGCCTAATGTTTGAAGTTTAACCTCTTTGAAGCAACCGCATGGAATTCAACCGCTCTTTTTCTTTTTGTAACTTGCTTGTTTATGCCTAGCCCTTGAAAAAGGTTGTTCCATCAGCTTTGAATAAACACTCCTGCAAGTTCGGGACACGCGTTTGCGACGACTGGACCATACAAAAAACAGTGAATAACGCGCCCAAAATTGTACCCTACTAGCGGCTGGGCTGTGCTTCGCGCAGCCGTTATCGGTCATGTGGCATGTAATCATAAACTTTGATGCGTCATAATTTTTGCGGGTACGTCCAAGCGACATGGAACTTGGTGGTTTTAACTTGCTGTGGCCGGGCTACCGACCGAATGGTACCAAACGAGTGGGTAAGTGGATTTGAACTTTTTACATCGGGATACCGGTCCTTTAGTAGTAGTAGTAGTAGTAGGACGTGTATGCTTGCACTGCGCTCGCCATCGGACGTACCCAGATCGGATGGCATTAAGCACGTAAAGGACACACGCGAGGCTAACATTTAGTTTCCCTGGGCTTGACCATGCTCTAGTTAAAGTCATCTTTAAACGTTGGACGCAGCTAGGTAAGTAACATAAAGTTTATGCGCTTGTGCTGCAAATCACTGAGGTAAATGCATTCAGCTAACAAAGCTGTTAATTGGACGGCGTTGCTCCTATCGTGGCGCTCAGGCGTACGAGGACTTCTTCTAAAAAATTAGTGTGGTTTCCCATTATACGCGTTAAAAATGAAATGAGCCAGGGGGCATCCGCGACCTAGCCTATTGATGAGTTGATGCAGTTATCTTCTCTCTCCACCCTATCCATAAACCCCTCTAGTAAAATAGCCTTCGATAATGGACAACATCCGACGACTATTTTTGCTTACGCAAAGAGCAGTGAACCTTTTTATTTTCGTGCGTGCAAACCTTGCGAAAAGGAATGAAGGACATCTATGGTTTCACTTGAACAGGGGCTTAGTTCGAAGTCAAGTTCAGACCCACAGTCCGGTTCTGTGAATTTTTCAGCTTCAAATTGGGCAGTTACCTTCAGTACATTTAAGTTCATGGAACCTGGATTTGTTAGCGGAATTCGAGGCTAATATTTTCAAATGTAGTAGAGTTTTGCCAAAGACTTAGCGATTTCCGATCGAAAACAACCGAAAAATAGCCCGGCGCAAGCGATACCAACGACATTTCAGATTTGAAGTAAAAATTTGTCTCTTGTTTATGGAGGTCAGTTCAGTTCTTGCGGAAGTGAACGCTACACTTTTTGGCGCATAGTGCGTGTGAAAAGTTTGTAGAGACCCCTCCACAACTTTCTGAAAGTTGGTCCTGGCTGTGTACCTGCATGCTACATCAACGATCAGTCGTTGTTGTCACGTAAGTTGAAAACGGATGCGTACCGAGGTCACCGCGATCCGACGGATCTTCGCTCAGCAAGTAATCTAGTACGAATGCTATGCCATATAGACAACCGTTGTAGCTTGGAGGTTGCTCTTCAACGCTCCCTTCCTCCCGTTCAAACGCAGTATAAATGTGCACCTCGCCATCTGGTTTTGCCTGCAATAAGAAGAACATAGTGTTGTTCAAGCACCATATCCTTGTACATGTTGCAGCCGATGGTGTTTTTTAGCCAACCACGTGATCGGCTAGCCAACCACGTGGTTGGCTAAACCTTCAGCCGATCACGTGATCGGCTAGCCAACCACGTGGTTGGCTGAAATTTCAGCCGATCGCGTGAAATAACACCGTTGGCTAGCCAACC
>JNEY01000306.1:45500-100742 GCA_020875895.1 Aphelenchus avenae
TTAATAAGTCTATTGTTGCGAAAACAGAAAAATTTTAGAAAGAACGAAACTTAAACTTAAAAAAAAATTTTGAGAAAAGAATTCCAAAAATGGCGGTTCTTGGCCGAAATTTCACAAAAATAAGGTAAAAAGGTCGGAGTCGGAAGTCGGTACCGACCTGACCCCCAACCCGACCCGACTAAAGTCGAGTTGATAAAAACAGATGTAAAAATTATGCTTCGGATTCAACTTTTCCTTCAGCGAATCACTCTTGTCTACTCTTAGTACTTACTCACATTTGCGACATTTTGCAGATTTTCTACAGCGGCCGCGTCGCCATTCGACTGCTGGAGGACGACTGCGATGAGGTCCAAGTGGCGACGGCGGACGAGCGGGACCGGGAAGAGATTTTCCATCGCATCAACAACGCGTTTGTGCATCGTTTGTTCATTAGCTTCTTCCGAGATGACCTCCCTGTCCTGTACTATCTACGGTCACGCGCCAACGATTTGCAGTGCCAGGTCCGAGCCCTGTGTATCCCGGCCGTTAGGGAGGAGATCGACTACGCCTTGGTCGACTTCCTGGGAGCTCATCTTCGGCCGCGGATCTACGAGACGTTGACGTGGGCCCACAAGTACGAAAATAAGACGACCAAGAATCGAAAAATCGTTAGAATACTTTCAATTTTTTTCGCAGGCAGCGGACGTTTAAAGCCGTTAACGACTAACTAACGACTTTACCAAAAAACCATTGAAATTTCTTCAAGTACCTTATAGGTACTTGCAAAAAAGCGAAAAATCTGACGGAGTAGCAAGAAGAAAGGACTTGTTAATAACATCGACAACAATAATACCTGCAATAACTACAATCGAAAACGATTACAATATTTCAGCACCTACGCGTGGCCTCCGTACACGTGGCCTCCGACCTCTGACGAGGACTACGTCAAGGGCTACGCTACGCTCTTCACGCACGACGCGTTGCGCGGCAGCATTAAGCACGTGGTGTTCAAGGTGAATTTGCAAATTTAAAATGGTATTGACTACCGCTTGCTGCGAACCTCCCTCGTGCATACGGCGTAAATTATCTACATTTTAGATGGACTCCCCCGCACCGGACTGCGTCCTCCCGGAACTGTTCGGCGTCGACGTCGCCAAATCGTGCGCGATAACGACGGATTTCGATCCGCGTCCGTGGATTGTTAAGTTCATTGAGGTAAAGCCCAGTATTTACCTAACGGCATTATACGGCAACGGCACCTTAACCAAGGCTGGAGGATTCCAAAATTTAAGCCGAGACCAAGACTGCGAAAACCAAGCGAGATCGAGACTACAGATCGGGGCTGACCACCCGTACCGTAGCCGTAGCCGTACCCGTATTTTACGACTACTACGGCCCGTAAAAAGGCTGAAATTGTAGCGTACCCTAAAGCCGTACTGACCTTTTTTTCTAAAAAAATATCGAATTTTCTTCAGATTTTTGTCACTAAAGGATCTCCCGCTTACCAAAAATACGGGTTCTTATACGGCCCGAATACGGGACCCCCCTCCCCCGTACCGTAGCCGTACCCTTTTTACGGCTACGGCTAGGGGTACGGCCCGTAATACGGTACGGGTCCCGATCTCTAATCGAGACCGAGACCACCAAAATGCGCCAAGTGTTTTGGAAAACCGAGGCTCATACTTCACCAACATTTACTTTGATTTTACTGGGTAGTGGCAGGGTCGTAACGGAGAAACCGCTTGGTTGACTGACGTCTAAGATGTAGCAAGACGTAAATATAAGGCCCGCTGTAGGCGACGCCAGCAAAATTTTAATGGGTGCAAGGTTTTCGTCGGTTGGCGCCTAGCGGCGCGTTCACTAGCCCTGACCTTTACAGTGTCGGCTTCATCTTTAAATACATTCGCCATTGCAGATGTTCGAGAAGGCCGAGCGCGAAACGAACGTCGTCCCATCCGTGGCGCTGTTGCACAAGCGCAACCCCGACGTATCACCTTTGCATCACGCGGACGATCCGCTTGGTCATCCGCGGCTCACCGGCATTCCGGCACCGCAGAGCGCTTTCGTCAAGGAGTGGATGCGGCAGGCAAAACGCAGCGGCACTGCCACGGAATCGACCGTCGCCGATCTCTTTGTGTTCGAGAACGCGACGTTGGCGAGAAAGCTCGAAGTTTTCGTGTGGACGATCGAGTACGTGAAACATGACTTGTCTTCCTTGCACTATGCCTTCCTGCTCCATGTCGAGGACATGTGATATCTTTCTTTGCTTAGTATCAGTATGGTCTTGTGGATGCCGAAACATTCTCTAAAATAAACGAATAGAAATTTTTTTTAAAGCAGTAAGATGAAGCTGGATCAAGATTCCGGAAAAGTCGTTCTATTTTGGTGCACACAGTTTGATTCTTTATTGAACACGCTTGTTTTGCCTGAGTGTACGCGATTAAGATAAGAAGAGCTTAGAAAAGAAAATCTACGGCAATTAAGAATCGACTACCTTCTTTCTGAGGAGATTTCATTCTTCCCGAATTGGACTATTTCTCAGTCGATCCTTTAGAAAAGCCGAGTCTGAACACAGTGAACTACGCAAGGAATGAGAACGGATTTATTAAAAAAAACTTCACGCAAGCGGCATTAGCCCTTACAGCTGAGTGTGCCTACTCAAGATTACTCCAAGAACACGTTGCTGTTGGCGTGGCTTAGTCGGCATTGCTTAGATGTTTTTTGCGCGCAACTAAGCACTTAAGTGCGCAATCGGGCTGGGCGAGAACCGGAACCGGTCTCAATGAGCGGTTCCACCGGTTCTCTCGAATTTCTTTGAACCGCATACCAACAAAATTTCAGGCGAACATTCGCCAATTTTAGCAAAAATTTGCTCTGAGGACGCCCAGCCAGATCCATTGTCATGCTCACTCGCAGCCCTCCTGGCTGACCGGTAGGACGCTCTGCACATTAAACGTTGTCGGTTCATAATTACGTATGAAAAGCGGTCTTTTCTAGAAACCGACTTATATTCTGGACCGATTCGGAAACGGATCTGGACCCGGCGTAGCCCTAGTGCAGAATAGTTTAACGACCATTAAAACAATCAGGGCATACGCTGAACCTTTCGAGTCCGCGCAGTTTGACGTCGGGAACGTACCTGGTCGCCGTCAAGTTGGCTACCTACGTACGTACGTTGTAATTTATCCCATATGGAATATTGATTTCAAGGTTTTTTCCTAAATAAGCGAGCATTGCCAAGACTCTGTCGAGGACTGCTAGTAAAAACTCGCGAGAAGAGTTTCTTCGCTTCCCTTCCTCCTTAACCAAGGAAGCACTTCACGCTAAAAGGCAACCAGACCCTACAACGTGGGTTGAACCGTTTGAATGGACCCTTAAAACAATGCAGCCAGGCTTTAGCCACCAAGTCGGAACGTCACGCTGAGTCATCAGGGATGCCCGAGGTCGTCGTTTCATCGGCGAACATGTAGCGTAATCTGTCTCTAAAGTAAACTTCAATTCTGTCAGGTCCACGTGCTTCCGACAGATCGTTCAAAATCAACTCATCTGATGACGCCGCGTGATTGAGTTAATTTTTCCTTCCTTCCTTCCATATAAAGCTAACTATAAGGGTTAATTTAATTCAGCGTATTATGCGGGTGCTACGAGCAAATGTCGAAAGACATTGTTTGCGAAAAATACTAACATGGTTCGCAGCAGGTGATGAAAATTCATCGCATCGCCAAGTTCGTTATTTTCGGGACGCCTTAGCCGAGGACGAACAGTTCACGCCTTTGTTCACGAAGTTTTTGCTTACATTCCGACTTCATTCTTCGTCAGAGCCAAATGATCAAAGCCAACTGTACAGAATCAGATGCATTCAACGAGCGGCGGCCGTCGTACGCCGTGAATACAGACGTTCGCTAAGCGATTCCATTCGCATAAATAGTCGGCTTCAACAACTCTCTATTGCATTCATTGCAAGAAAATAACTCCTTCCGAACATTCCTCACTTGTCTTCCCGGTCGCTAGTATGAAGCTCCCCGACGAAGTCCTGATCGAAATTGCTGCCTGGCTGAAGCGTTACCAGCTCGACGCGTGGCTGCTCGTCTCGCAGGGGCTTAGACGGGTGGCCGACCTGAGGACCGTGAATAGCCCTCGTCGATGGCTGCGAGAAGTCAAAGTCTTCGACAAGAGCATCTCCTTCCTTCCTGACTTTGGGGCCCTTCAAACGGTGGAGCTTAACGACGCCGGCCGTGCGCTGCAGCTTCTCGACTACAGCTGCGTCGAAGAGTTTATTGTGCTAGGTGCGGACCTGATGAGCGCCTCTGCGAACAAATTCTACAGCATGATTCGTGGACCTGCGGTTGTGAGGAGTTTCAGTAAGTGAACTCAGAAGAGAAAGAGACAATGATTGCTGCAAACCGAGAGATAGGGCTGGCTAAGCGTAAGTATCAGGACCCGCGTGACCCCAACCCCACTTCCCACTGGTCCGAAAAGCTGTCCGGTAGGACCATCCCCCCCCCTCCCCCCGGCACCCCTGCCGAATGGGACCCTACTTTAGTCACGAATTTAGTATAGAAGGGAGGACCCCCTGGCCACTCTTAGGCCCTTTTTAGTGGGTCGACATTATTAGCGCCACACGGGCCCCTGTTTCACGGTCACACTTGAGCCGACGCAAGACGGCCCTCTGCCTTAAGCGCTTAGATATTCGAGTAGGCAGCTGCCCTAAAAAGCATAACTAGCACTGCTAGTGGCGTACCTAAGGGGGGTGGCGCAGGGGGCGGCGCCCCCCCCCCCCCTCGCGGGCGTTCGGCCGGCGAGTTTTAACGGGGGACCAAGGCTGATTTTTCATTTTAAAAATACACGTATATTCTAACGATTTGGGCCATATTTTGAACGAATAATTGCCTTATAAGCCTAAAATTTGCTCTGGCAGCGCCTGCAGCGGGCTGACTTTAGATTAAACTAGCCAATTTATGGAGTAGTTTGGCCCCAGGAGCACAGAAATAGTTCTGTCGTCGCCTACGGCGGAGAAATTTTGGTTGAACTAAGCTCAAAACAACACTTTAAGGCCCTTGAAAGGGCAAAACCCGGCATGTAGAAAAAGGACCAGAGGGGGGGACCAAGGCATTCTTGGCGTCGGCCGGAGGCCGACGCTGGAAAAAAATAGGTAAGGGTCCCCCCTTACCTATGCGCCCCTCCCCTGACCGGATCCTAGGTACGCCACTGACTAGCAGAAATTAAGGAATATACGGCAGCTCTGGTCAGGCAGTCGACACCGAGATGCCAGGCAACTTCCTGTCCGACGCCTTTCTTCGGCTCCTTGCGCATCAAGGCGTATCGAGCTTCTACACTCCGCCTAACCTTCGCTTTCCGCAGCAGCCGACTGCCACCGACTCAGGAATCATCGACTTCCTGTCCCGTGCGGGCCGAACAGACGACGCAAAATGTGTCGAATTGACGCTGTCTGGGACGGTATCACGATGACGAACTACTATTCAGCCCAGCTGGCCTCGAAGTTGACTCAGGTGTGTAGCCGGGCTGGGGATTTGGAAGTTCGGTCATTTTTCTTCGGATTCGGTTTTCAAAATGCGAACAATTCGTTAGTGGCAAACTGAAGCGGTTTAATTGTTGAGGTTTGAGGATGTTCTTGAGGACGAGCATGTCCTTGTAATGAAACCGCAGTGTGCCGGGTGTGCTGGTATGTGTGGGCTTCGTGTTGGTAATTGGTAATCAAACCAAGGTTGAAACCAGCTCGGTTCCGGATTCGGTTTATTTTGGAGAGTCCCCACCCCCGGAGAGTATGCATGATGTCTTGCACGAGTCGAACCATTGGGACCGTCCATAGCAAAATTAACGAAAAAATTGGCAATACTGTCCAAGTCCCATGTCCAAGAAAGCTTTTGATGGGCTGATACCGAAAACCCAACAGATCCGAGGATTTCCAGCGTTCTTAAGCATCTGTTGATTAGCCTGATGAACCTGCATCCCTATTTTTAGGCAGCCGCGGCTGGAGCTCTCGCACCTCACTTCTGTCTGCTGTTCGGGCCAATTCCGCCACAGAGCGTTCCCGAGGAATACCGGCACTGCTTGGTCGACGTTACGAGAACTCGCCGGTTTACGTGGAGGATGAACATCGCAAGCTTGGGGATGGAGGTTGCTCTCATGGCTACTCGTTCGTATCTCGTCGCTCGGCGCAACGCAAGCGCCTGCGACCATTTTCACGCGCGCTATAACCTTCCACCTCTTTGAAGCATCCGCATGGAATCCAAGCATTATTTTAGCGTAAAGCATTCGTTCTTGTTTGCGACCTGCTTGATTTTGTACCGTACCATTGTTTTGTCGGCTTTGAATAAACGCTCACTACAAAAACCACCATGTACATTTAGGACGACTGCGACTAGACAACACGACGTTCAAAGCACACCGAGCACCCCTTGAAAGCTACACCTTTGTGCAGGCACGGCTCCCACATTAAATACTGTCTTTACCCACTTGCATTTATGCCTTCTAGGGTTACGTAAAATCTTTGGCGGCCTTGAATGAGATCTGCACCAACAGAGTTCGGGGGGGGGGCACCGCAGTCGTTCTGGTTCGAATGTCTGCTAGCGCTAGATGGGAAGGTCGAGCATAACGAAAGCCTAGTTGTCAGTCGTGGTTTTTTGGAAGCCCGTCTTTCGTGCTTCCTATTGACGGTCTTTCAGACTTCAAGGAAAAACTTTAGATACATATTGCGGTTTTTCGGGAAATTCGGTCGCTACTGAAATACGGGTTGAGTGATGATTTTCATTAAGCTACTCTGGCCATTAGCATTCACATTTACAACTGCCGCAACTAGTTTGAACAATACGGTGAAACACTGCATGGGCCTTCCGTGCTCGAAAGTACGAATACAATGCTAATGCGCACTTCGCGGAAGAGTGCCTGCCGCGTCGACTTTGTGCACAAACAGGCAAAGATCGTCGTCCTACTGAGGCTCACGAAGTCGGAGTAAAGACGTCCCCCCAGTCACGCTGGTAATGCCGCTTGAAACCTTGGAGGCGCTGCAAATCACCACAGAGCTCTTTTTTCTAGCGTTTTACCTTTCCGTGCTGTTCTATATTCTAGTGCAGATGGGGCATGGTGTTGGCACGTTTACTACGGGCTTTTTCATAGTATACGTGATGCAGGGCGCTACGGACTGCGCCGAGTACCTTCCTGTCGGTAATTTAACGTGCTATGTCAGGGCTGGGCAGTACTGGCAATGGGCATTTAGTCCCGGAGTTTTCATCAGCCTGCTAGACGAAAGAATACTCATTTTCCTGGTAGTTGAAAGATTCGGCCCATTTGTTTGACTAAATTTCTGATGGACAATAGTTTAGACTTTGTTGCATACGCCACCAACATATTATCCTGCTCCTGCGATCCTCCAACAATCAAGCTCTACGCTCAAGGAGAACCATTTTAGAGCCTGTTCTTCCGCATTCTAAAGCATGGACTGTTAACGAATGTCGCGGTAAACTTGTACCTGGCTAGCAAAATTGTTCGCAGCGCTCAAACGTACCTGCCATGGGTGTATCGAAATTTCGATTTTCGACTTTCGACGTTTTTTTGTTTCGATTTTCGATTTCGATGATTTGACATCGAAAACCGAAAATTTAAGCACTAGATAAAAAAGCCGCACGCTAATACTGTCGTCATTCCCCACTTTGTTCAGCTCGTCCGCCGACAGAGATATTTTTCACTACAATTGTTGAATTTTAACCTAAAATTCCGCTTGTGTCGCCTGCGGCGGGCCTGTTGAACTAGTACTTTGAAAGTTTAGTTAAGTATGGCAAATTAGTCGGACAAGTAAAATTGGAAAAACTAGGCAAGCGCCTCGATCAATACTGTCGTCATTCCCCACTTTGTTCAGCTCGTCCGTCTCTTCGAAGAGCAGACATTGTTGCTAGCGAACAAGGCTTAATCGCTTGAATTTCTTGCTAATTCTCAGTGCTGCGTCCATATAGGGGTAAGCCTAAGGGGTAACCCCGAGATTATATTGCACGAGTACGAGGGATGGATCTGATTCTAGAGCGTATCGATACCGGGCAAGACTTCGACCTAAGCACGAGATAAAATGGCCCGACGCCGGGCGCTGACAGACGAAGTTGCCCGATATTAATGACAAGGCCATATTAAAGATTCTCGTTTATCGCCAGCGGCATTCTGCAGGCTTGGTCGTCCCCCATCTCGTCCATACAAACACTCGCGAACCCTTAATAAGCAGAATGCCTCGAAGCCGTTAAATTAAACGGTTGCATGACGGACACCAGGGACAGAGATCTCTTACCACCAAGCTTCTCACGCATTAAAGCGCCGATTGTCCTAGGTCCAATCGATTACGGGGAACGCGACGAACTGGATCACATCTGCGTTGTGCCTCGGTCTCGACTACATATCTCTCTCACACTAAACATATCAAGGCCAGACTCACCAATAGGTTTTCTTACCTCTAATGGAGCATCCATAGAAGAGGGAACCTAGCAAGCGATGGGCCGCCCAGAAAGTGTGTAATCTTTACAGGTGGGTGCGTGGGGGTCAAACCCCTCCAAATTCAGTGCAAAAAAAGATTACAGCAGTGGAGGGGAGAGGGGTGGGTCTGTGGGGTCAAGAAAAGGTGATGTAATGATTACACATTTTCTGGACATTCCCTTGTCAGGTCTCGTTAGGATCTCATTACATTCGAGAACCTAATTCTCTGAGTATTTATTTCAACCAGTAGACTCGCCCCGATGTGTGGTAAGAAATACAAATGGTCTTTTTGGAATAGCATTTAGAAAATGGTTAATGGGTGGAAAGAAAAATGCAGCGAATAAGAACGAAGAAGACGAGAAAAGGCTTGAAGGTTACAGCGAAGTGCGCTCACTCTTCCGTTGAGTTTGAAGGGTAAACACGCAAGCAGTATGCGTAGCAGGTGCTGACAAAGCCGCTTGCGCCGCCTAGTCGAGCAATCGAACTGAACTGCGTCGTGGCGATGTAAACGCGAAGCGCTTGGCGCCGCTGGCAGTTCTCAAACTCGTACATCAGACAACCAGCCTCATCCATCGTGTATCTCTTGCTAGCACCAAAAACATGCGATGTAGTTGCCCGGGAGTCGCTAGCATTGACGCACAGCGAGGGAAGAGGGGCAGGAGCTGCGTTGCCGGCGGTTGTCTGTAGTGTGAGACTCCGTACAAAGCGTTTCTTCTTATCGGCCTGCAGAAATGTCTGAAATGAGGTCATATTTGATCCACCTATTGACGAATGCCGGAAATGGCTGCGTTCGAGAAACGAGCTAACTAGCTAAGCTGCAGCAACCTTACATCCTGGCAAAGCACTCGTAACCTCCATAATTAAAAAAGGTCACCACACCTGGATGTAGCCGTTGACCCATTGCGCGATATCGGCATTATATATCAGAATCCGAAGCCGCTCGAGACTGTCGAATCGACGAGTCAGGTCTTTAAACGAATCGCTTCCAAGAAAGTCCTACGTCAAATGCTAGTGTAACAGCACGAACACGGCAGCACGGCACGCAACAGTAAATGCCGAAGAAGTCGATGAAGCTGTTGCGAAGGTGAGCGGCTATTTCAACGCTCGCGTTGTGGGAGCTTCCGCTGAGAGGGACGTGTAAGCGTCGACCATCGGGCAGCGCAATGCAAAGTCCACTGTCGAGGCCGCAATTACACACTCCGGTGCTGCTGGTCCAATACTTGTGGCATTTGAGCTAAACGATGCAAATAACCAGCAGCCTTAGAAAGACGAATCTGTCGGAAAATATGTCTGACGATGATCAGTAGGGATCTTCCACAGTATCCTCGGTGATGGAATTTATATGGGAGCCGGGGGGTGGGGTGTAATTTTCTTGAGTAAGCATCGAAACCCTCCGAAACACAAAATCACGTCTTCAACTCTTATTGGAATTTACTAAGAAGCGTTCACACACAGCCCAAAAATGTTAAGAAAAAGCTGAATTAAAAATTTAAATTAAGCACGACCATTATTTTGACCTGAATTAAGAGATTAGATTCTAAGCTTAGGCACGATCTAGTGCACCCTTCTGACTCACCACCTGCACTGAATGTATTGCCCGTAGCGGCAAAGAGTTGTCGATGACGGTGAACAAATTCCCGCTTCTGTTTCGAGACCATTTGGTAGGTCTCAAGAGAATTGCGGTCCAGACCGGCCAGAACGTCCAGCTCGATCTCACGAAGAAGCTGTATCGAAACTCTAAAAGAAGAAACCGGCGATACTATAGTATGATAATGGGTAAATGCTATGCATCTTACATCGCTTCCTGAGCCACTTCGATGCCGACCTGCCGAGAAGAAGCGATGCCCATTTTGTGTCAAAAAGTGGACATATGAAGTCTAAATTGACGGATTAAGATAACGCAATTCGGTAAACGAAATCTTCCTTGTAAGCACCCACCGCTTAAATCTACGAATTCACTGCTCCAACTCGCCGTTCATGGCACGAGTGAAAAGGGTCTACAGAGACCGGAGAGCACGGCTGTTTCCGAACAGTCTCCATTTGTTCTTCCTGAATCCTTATGAGGTTGCTGACGGAGCATCCCTGAGAATTGTCCAACAACAATGATCTTTCTTTAAAAACGGAGTGTCTGCAGTAGGGCAAATAAGTTCGATTGCTTATTCCCACGAATCGTTCGATAGGTACGGGCCACCCATATTCGACCATTAGCGCTTTTCGACAAGGATTTTCGCCAAGGATCAGTAAGGGCGCTCTGAGACCCGGGTCTCCACGGAAGACAAAGAGAGCGGTCATCCAAGCGATACTCGTCTCGCGTGCGCAAGCGCGCACATAGCGGCAATATTGAGATTTCCCAATAATATTGACTGCCTACGATTTTGCACTTTGAATTGGTTGGCTTAAGTTCAGACCGATTTTTGGTTCTGCAGTTATGGATGTCGCACGTGAAGGAACGCGTTCGCATGCCTGCCAGGAGGGGACCAAGGCATTTTTTCGGCGCCGGCCATCGGCCGGCGCCGAAAAAATAGGTAAGGGTCCCCCCTTTGGTCCGGCCCCCCTCCCGAGGGGTCCTAGGTATGTCCTTGATTCCGGACTTATGCATGCCGTGTCGATCAGTATGGACGATGCGGTACCGCTTGGCATTCGCGGCGTATGCCTGCACGGTATGCTACACACACTTTCCTAGCAATTTTATTATCCCCATGTTATCGTTCGTTAAGTATTAAGGACTACTATCGTCCCAAATTGTCTTAGAAGCCTTCCCTCGCTGCGCTAGGATTGTATAAAGATAGGGTGATGTGCCGTCTTACCTATGTGAGCGTTTATTATGTGTACTGAACATGCAAATCGGCTTTCGGTACAAACATTTTAAAGAGGCTAATGCGTATACTGAAACGGTCGTAACAATCATCCAAATGCATTTGAGAATTTCACTATGACGCATAGATGCCGTCTTGACGGAGCAGTTCATGCGGCTTTCCTAAACACCAGGGACAGGCGCTTTTGAAATCGAACCGAATCCGAATCCGAACTTCGGAAAATGTACCGAATTTCCGAGTCCGAATCCGAAGATTTTTAATCATTCATTTCTGACCGCGTACTAGACGGTGTTGACAAAATTTTGCTAGGTGGGCATAAGTCTTAAAAGAAAGAAATCTCAGATGAAAACATTTTTTTGACACGATGTTCTAAGGCGCTTGGGTCTAATGTATGTCGCACCCCTGGCGATACCGCCAAATTTTGAGTAAATTTGACCAAAACGGTGAAAATTTCCGCCTATGCGGCGCCTAGCGCCGGGACATTTTATCTAATACAAAATGCAAACTTCGGAAACATTCGGTTTATTAACCGAATCCGAACTTCAGGAAATGTACCGAACACCGAATCCGAATCCGAACTTCGGTCCCATCCCTGCTAAACACCAAATTAGTAAGCCACATACTCAATGGGTAGACACGAGGCTCACCTGTCTGAACCACCTTTCCTTCGTCGATTCGGTCCGCGCTCTGGACCGTGGACAGCCTGTCAGCTACGATGAGACAGATGCGTCCTCGGCGAGCGTTCTCCAGTGCTTCTTGGACGACCTACAAAGAAAGCTGTAGAACGACGGTTGTTAAAGAGTATCTTTAACAAACTTTGTCTCTTTTAAAGAGACAAAGCTTGGGGTACCTTTTCGCTTTCGCTATCCAACGCGGACTTGGCCTCCTCCAGTAGCAGCACAAAGGGGTTGCGAACTAACAGTTAACAAAGTTAACAATTCGACGAAAAATTCATCAGACAACGCTGCAATTAATGAACTTCCATTAATAAACTTGAAAAAGACAAAACCAAGGATCATCCAATGATTACGCAGTCGTCGTCTTCGACCAACACTGCGTTACATGCAGTGTTCACCTTTGCATTGCTAGTTTATCATTAACTGAACTCAATGCATTGTACTTAACTGGTGCTTACATGTAGCCCATTTGCTCTCATAGGCCTTGTTTTCTGCATATCATGCCTGAAAAGACAGTTACTGAAAAGACCGATCGGAATTATGTCCGTTGCTGAAAAGACCGGTACTGAAAAGACCTTTACTGAACGTGCACAACTGAAATGACGTGCTACCCGTCTGCCGGAGGCCGATTAGTGCAAAGCCAGACGCCATTTGGAAGCCGGTTAGGATCATCAACTCCTCGTTAAGTCCTGTCCTCATTTACCGCAGTTCAGCGAGTTGGCATGTTCACAGAAACTTGGATTCAACCATTCCGTCATGGGACTTCACAGTTTACGACGCCGTTATCGCGACGTGTATCTCCGCAAAAAAAGAATAAACAACCCGTCTTTATGCCTGGTTCAAAGGCCAGCACGCAAGGAAACCAACCGGGTGCCTTATCAGAGTGCACCACTTCCGAGTTTCCGCTGACCGGTTTCGCATGACGGCGTACTCAACTGTNTGCCTTGTTCCGTTCTGTGCCGTTTTCCGTATTACTCGGCACGGATTACGGTACGGCTGGGGTTCTAGTGCGGAGTCGTACTCTGTACCGTACTGGTACGGCGCGGAATACGGCGCGACTGAAAAATTGACGCCATTCCGTGCCGTTTTAGTGGAAAACGGCACGGGATACGGCCCGTTTTGCAGCCGTGCCGTATTGCGGCCCGTAGAGTATGGCACGGAAAACTGTACGGAAACGGTCAGTAGGGCACGGAGTACGGTACGGGTTAGCCAGTACGGTACGGGAAGGGTTTGCCGAAGTCTAGACCGAATTACGCGCGACAAATACGAGGTAAATGCAACTTAGATACCAAGGTATTTGTGGGAGAATTAGGAGACATTATAATTATGTCCTGGCCCGTATCCCACATATATTTCGAACAGTGCGGCCTACGTAGTGTTTGCGAACACAAAACACGTTCCTGGCGCCCTTAAGCTACCCCTACGCACAAGTGTCTCGTAGTCGACGCACGTGGGAGGTGGACGTGTTTTACCACATATGGCCGACCGCGTACGGTTCGGTTTAGCTTAGTGCATGTGGAATTGAGTTTATAGGTTTCTACGAACGAAGCGGAAAGGCGGTTATCGGGCCAGATGACTTCGAGAAAACGTTGCGCCATCATTGGCGCGGGCGCTAGCGGATTACCGTCGGCCAGGTAAGCGTCGACATGAATGGCCTAGTAGCCGGCGAAACAAATGCTTCATTACGTGAACAAAGGAGGTTGAGGAACATTAGCTCTTTGTCGATCCAAGGGTAGTAGGTGACCAAGTAGCGATTCGCTTCGGGGTGTCAAGCAAAAATACGTGGTTTTTCGGTTTAGTGAGTCAATCCTTAAAACGCTAAAATACAAAGGGAACCTTTTCTCCTGTACTTATAAACTTAACTTATTTATGGCTCGAGAAAACGCAACTTGTGTTCTCGGGCCCACGTTTACGCTTTCATGTGGGCACTTGCGTATGGCGTCGAGCCGGTTGTCTTCGAAACCGACGATCGCATCGGCGGACTTTGGCTCTACAAACCACAGGAAACTAATCGTAAGTTCCTGTCGTTCCCTTTTTTTCCGTTCTTTTGACGCGATTTTTCACCCTTAATAGAACCTATTCTGCTCAGTTTCCAAAAGACGTTTCCTTTCATTAAGTCATGCTTACCGCCGTTTGAATCGTCGTTTCCAGATTTGTAGTGGATCATAGGCTACCGAGGCCGGGTGAGGATCATGATGGCGATGATAATGAGAGCAACCACTTTTACAGGATACCAAGCAAAACAAGCTAGATTTTTTACAAAACTTAAACGGACAAGATTAGTAAAAAAAAGACGAGAAACACATTTAAAAGCTTTTTTAAAAAGACATAAAGTTTTCACTGTTGAGCTTACGAAAATGATTCCCCGGGAAGTTATTCGAGGAAATACGGTATACCAGATCCCTCTCCCGTCTTTAAGCGCACGAACCCTACGTCCTGGTAGCCCACTAGCATCCAGCTGAGAGTATCCCTTCCAGTGGCGTCCGTGATGAAGTCGACCATCATCAACACGTCGAAGGAAATGACCGCTTACAGCGACTTCCCGCCGCCGGCCGACTTTGCCAACTTTATGCACAACACCCAGTTGCTGAAGTACTTCGAGATGTACGCCGAGCACAACGATCTGCATCGGTACATCCGTTTTCGGCACACAGTGACGAACGTTCGGCGTGCTGACGACTACGAGGACACGGGACGCTGGGTCGTCGAATACAATGAGTGAGTTGTAATGTGCTCGTCTGGCTATCATAGCGGACTAGACTCTAGTGTGCGCTAACGGCACGCAACGACGCTAGCGGTGTTTTATAAAGAATTTGATCGTGTCGTGACTGTTCGTCTAAGTGGCATGTCCAAGCGTCTCTTTTTTAGACTTCGATAGTGGTTTGGTTCCCGCTTTGGGGGTTAGGGGTACGACACATGCGTGTGCCAGCATTCCGCGCATGTAGGTTTCTTCCGTAGTACGCATGACGGCACGCATGCAGGGCATACTTTCTGAATTTCCGGCATCCTGTAGCATGCGCTACCGCTTGGTACGCATGGCTGCATGCACGTATGTGTGCAGGAAGGCGTGCTATGTGCATTTTGCTTTCTTGACGCAGCGCATTGGCATCCTCGTGCTCCCGGCTTATGAAACGCATAGCGCGGAAGATTAGTATGCAGGGTGCATGCTCGTGCGCTAACATGGGATTCCTCTTAGTAAACGTTCGCCTACACGCGAATGCGTCTGCGTGCGGTACCCCTTGGTACTCATGTGTGTCTGAAACATGGCATGATGCATGCATCTCTACACTACACAAGTTCCTGCTTAATGACTACCCAGCGCTTATTGTCTTTGCTCAACTCTTCATCTTAGCGCTCACAACAACCACGCAGAAGAGACTTTCGATGCAGTTCTAGCCGCGACCGGTCACCACGCCGAGCCGAGCATGCCATCCCCGCCCTACCCAGGGCAGGAGAAGTTCCGCGGAAAGATAATCCACTCGCACTCGTACAAGGACCACAAGGGCTACGAGGACAGCAACGTGGTGGTCGTCGGCATCGGAAACTCGGCGGTCGACGTCGCCGTCGAGTTGAGTCGCATCGCTAAGCAGGTTGGTGAAGCAGAGAATGTTTAATTCACGCCACCAGCGTGTTGCCAAAGAATTAGACGACATTAGCTCGCTCAACACAGTATATGAAAAGCCAGTGTTCGTCTATTGGCTTTTGGCCGGATTAACGCTGTTTTCCATCAGGCCTTTACAAACTTTCCAAAAATACCCGGCACCTTACAAATTGTTCGCACCAGGGCTGGGGACTTTCCAAAAGATAACCCAATTCCGAATCCGAAGCAACGCTAAAAATCAAAACCAGATCCGAGTCCGAAGCAAAACGACCGGATTCCCCAGCCCTGATTCGCACCCCGTGAAATAACACGAAAAAAGAATAACGTCTTCCGCAGTAGGATTTCAGCCACTGCTAAAGGTACCTTTCGGAGCGTAAAAATTAGGTAATTCTAGGTGTACTTGTCGACCCGTCGAGGCGCGTGGGTTTACAATCGCGTGGGGGACTATGGCGAGCCGGCGGACCTGCAACGCGTCACTCGCTGGAATCAGAGCATTCGGAACAGATACCTACCGCCCGGTCTTAGCCATAGGATCACCGTCAGTCGGCTCAACCAGCGGTTCGACCACGCGAACTACGGCGTGGCGCCGAAGCACTCGATCTGGAGGTGGGTCTGCTAGAGGCCTGGCGGCGGGAAAAAAGGCTTTCTCCGTCGGATGAGTTCCTCTCGCTGGGCTTTTTAAACGGCAGAACTCAACTGTCGATAACTGTACGGTACGGAGTACGGTACGGGAGGAGTATCGTACGGAGTACGGTACGGGTGGAGGTCCAGTACGGCAGTACGGTATGGATTCGATTTTCTGGCATTTTATAACGAGTACGGGCCGTACTGCGGTCGTACCGTACCGTACTCCGTACAGTACGGTACGGAGGGGTCAGACGGTACGGAGAATGGTACGGCTGCCGACTGCCGATCCTTATTATCGAACTGCTAAGCCTCCGATATTGACAATCGGAAGGCGTGATGTCCACCTCAGAATTCGGGTAGGCACAGTAGCCCACGCCCCTCATGGCCAAGCGGGGCAGGAAAAATGTGCCTGATGTAATGGTATTTTCGCCCTATCTAATTCGGCGCTGAGTAGGTTCCCCTTCCATGGAGACGAGAGCAGGGAAACTACTATCTGGTACAAACGTCTAGTTATCCCACTGCGTAAAAGCTTGAAAGACGTCGGAAACATAACGAATGAATTGAACACCTACCTTCAGCGAGGCGCAAAGTTCAAGGGAACGAAACAAGTCAAAATTGTTTTTCTCTCCGTTGGAAGGATGGATTCTTTGCTGAAATTAACTGTTGCGTCTCGTCCACCATATACTGGGCGGGTTTTGACGCTACCTCACTGGCTATATTTCCCGTTTCAGCCAACTCCCGACTACAAGCGACGAGCTCCCGAACCGGATCATCAGCGGCACAGTGCTCGTGAAGCCGAACATCCGCGCTTTCACCGAGACGGGCGTCATGTGGGAAGATGGTACCGTGACGGAGCAGGTGGACCACGTCGTCATGTCCACTGGGTACCTGTTCGGCTTCCCGCTGATCGAGGGCGGCAAGCTTGTGCCGGTGGTGAGGAACCAGGTCGACTTGTACAAGTACATGTACCCGCCAGAGCTGAGCAAGCACAACTCTTTTGTGGTCATCGGGCTACTCCAGGCAAGTTTCTACTCACTAAATGACCACCCTGTTCCATTTTCCGTTCCGTTCAGAACCCCTTTCCGTTCTGCATAACGGCAAAACGAAACGGAACGAGAATGGGGCGGCACGGCGGCACACCCCTGCGGCAAAACAATATGCTTCGGCAATGGGCCCAGTGCCATTTCCGTTCCGTGCCAACCCCACATGCGTCGTTTTCCGTTTCATATGCTAAATTAATGCCGTGCCGTACCGCCAAGAACGGCACGGTACGGTACCTTTGATGAAAAGCGGCATTTTAAGAGCGTTCCGTTTGTCGGTCCGTAGTATGGCACGGATTAACACGGCGCTGCGGGGCAGGGCGGTATCGAGCCCGAACGCCGTACGGTGGACGCAGGTTGTAATGTTGGTACGGAAAAAAGTACCTATACCTCGGTGTTTCCCAGCCGCGTGTATTTTTCGTTGAGGAAGGTGCCGATTACCCCATTTTAGTGTAGCTTTTTACCCGGCAAATCAAATGACTCGTGCTTTTTGTTTCACAGTTTTCCTTAGAGCGCTCAGCTGGGTGTGACTAACGGACATTTGTCTAGCCCCTCGGATCGGTCGTGCCACTCTCGGAGATGCAGGCGCGACTGTTCTTCCACGTCCTCACGGGCCACGCAAAGCTTCCCGACCGTGAGACTATGGAGTTCGAGACCGAGTACAAACGTAAGGAGATGGCGAAGCGTTACGTGGACAGCATGCGCTACACACTACAGGTAAGCATCCTATCCCGTTGACCCCTCGGAACACGACGAATGATGTATTAGCTTCACGAACAAGTCCAAGTCCTGGCTAGTTCGCAATATTAAAAGCTTGCCACAGACGCCGTGGCAGCGACTTGTCTGCTGATTTGGGCGAAACGAGGTTACAAGGAAAGGTGATGGTCCTGCGGGTCTGGGGCTTGGTTGCCATGGTTGGTGTCTTCCCATTTGCTACCGAAATGCCCCCCCCTTTGTCTGTGAGCCTGGACGTCGGTTTAGGCACAAGGTTTTCATGCAGGACTCTCTAAGCTCTTTCCGGGCGGTCAAATTTCAAGGAAAAATTGGCTTTTTTGTCAGTTCTGCCAGCCAAGGTCGGTAAGTAAGCGAAATTTAGGTGGACTACACGCCGTTCATGGACGAGCTCGCGGACATCATCGGCTGCAAGCCGAACTCGATCGACTACCTCCTCAGCGATCCCGTGCTCGCGTACCGCCTGCTCTTCGGCGCCAACCTAGCCTACGCGTACCGCCTCAAGGGGCCGCATAAGTGGGACGGCGCGCGCGGCGCCATCATGACGCTGAACGACCGCGTCGTCCAAGCGACGCGTACACGCGACTGTGGTCTGCTCAAAGACGACTTCAGCTACGCCACGTACCTCGTCGCGATCGCAGTGTTTGTTGGACTTCTGTTCATGATTTTCGTGTAGACGCAACGTCGAAGTGTATTATACTAATGGAAAATATAAACTTAATAATCACCTTAGAATAAAGTCGGTCACGAAGAACTTGTCGGAATAAAGTCGGCATTTTGCTGCTCGCGGTGCAGGCCGTTGAACAAAGTCAAAGTTCTGCTAAAAACGCATAGTGCTGAACTCCGTACACGCATTTTTCGAAGCGAGCACGTCGTTTCGTCATACGGAAAGCAACTAACAGAAAAAGAATGCGTGGCGTCGTGAGGTGAAGAACAACAGTGGTATAGCGTAGAGTGGTTAGTACTGTGGTCTCAATGTTTTTGACGCAAGGCTTATCACAACCGTGCGTGCGTCAGTTCTTGCCACTCTCTGTTTACCTATACCCTGCATATAATGGACCCATCAGTCAGTCACTAAAAGGCAAAGAGATACACTTCCCACGATAAGAACTGGCACCTGTCTGATTCGGCTATGCGAATGCACTGAATCCCACGGCTCAAAAGCTGCCGTCTTGAAGGATTCCGGACAAAAAGTCGCCTTATTTCGCTAGCAGCGTGCTTTTGTCTGTGCTTAAACAAGAAGACCTTTCAAGGGATCTGCGCTTCAAACTGTAGAATACCAAGTGGAGCATTACCGATCTTTGACCGTGAGATCGTATTCTCTCCGCCCTACAATTACAGCTTCGTCAGAACTGCTTTTATGGAAAAAGCGTACTAGACACAAGCGGTCTGGCGGTCTAAAGGAGCGTCCCGCGACAGGTCCATTTGTATTCTCATTTTAGTCCGCGCACAAACGGCATGAAACCTGATACTGCTTGTGAAGTTAGTTGTTTCTTCACACGCGAAGATCTTGAATGTTGCCAGTTAGCATGTCGCACGATGAACGTCACGATCCGTCATTCAAATCCGCTGGCGCTACACGACGTTGACTGCCTGCTCACGGAGAGTTACACGACAACTAACGTCTATTCGCGGTCTAGTCGGCGGCCCACTGGAAGAATATTATAAAGACTCTTGGGACTACCTAAGCTGGTTTCTATATGCCGTAATTTTGTAGATAACTGGGTTTGTTTGCAAGAAAAAAACTTATTTCGAGTTTTTACTAAGCAACGGTTTAGGACTTGGTGAAGATTCGTGTTTATCTGTAGCTTGCGAACTGACCTTTGCCTAACTACGCCATTTCGCTTACCTTAGCGTCCTTCGAGAGCTTACTGCGTCGGTTACAAAACACATTCATCAGAGATATTGAACTGCTTTACCCTGAGAGGAGTTTCTTCGTAATTGGTTAAAGACGCTACTGTCCTGAGCAACGCTGCCACTTCTTCAGGAACAAGGACGCTGGTTGATCGCTCAGCCGGCACGTCAATCGCCGAAGCGGCCGCCTTGCGCTTGCTGCCGGACGATCCCTTTTTTTGCATCGTAAAGACTTGGTATTTACGAGAGTAATGAAAGCACAAGAGGTTGAGTAAAAGATAGTGAAGTAAGGTGGGAATTCATGCGGCTAGAAAGACGCTGCTCTCTTTAAGAACGGAAACCAACGGTCGGCGGGCATGTTTTTCCCAGAGTAGTCATCTTTCAAGCGCCGAAAAATATACCTGTGCGAAATCTTCAATGAAGAAATGAGAGGTGTGAGAACACGAGGACTTCGCCGGAACTCGGGAATTCGGGCAGGAGATCGATTACTCTTAGAAGGTCGGTCATTTCAAGCTGTTAGGCTTTCAAGTTCAGGGACCGCGTAGTTTGGCCGCCGACCCAAATACTTCCGGCGCTCTTCTTCACGCACAGCGTTTCCCTAACCTAACCATTCTGATCCGAAGTTTCGTTTCAAACTGGGCCTGAATCACGACCATCGCACTGACCGATTGATTCGCCGACTTTCGAACCCGCTTGGACATTGGGTTTATAAATAAGCGCTCGGAAAAGACACACCGTTACTAGCTATCATTGTATTAAAATTCTTAAGGAAATGCCGTCCGTTATGAGCAAACTCATCGCCGAGAAGATGGGCACTCGTGCGTGGAAGCGCCAGCGTCTGGATGGTTCAAAAATGGTCCTACCAGCACCTCCGAAAAAGGTAGTTTTTTTCGCCTGCACATGGTGACAGGAGTATGCAGCTAGACGATTATCCAGCACCCTTAACGAGAACGTCTTTTGCGTACACTGCCTACTGCTTACCGAAGTAAAATACGTCAAGTAAAATTTTAACACAAAATCACTGTCTCTTCAGGTTGTAACTTACCTGCGACTTTGCAAATTACATGGAGACCTTCTGCACCTATAACTTTAGGCCATCCATCTGCCCAGCGAGACCATGCTCGATGTAGCTCTGTTCCTCGACCGCTTGAACCTCGACTCGATCGAGTTCTCGTCTCAGCGCCATCGGTCGTTCGTCCAGGATAACGCTCATCTAATTCCTCTTCGCGACTTGGCACGGATCTCATTCGAACAAAACTCGCCAGAAGGACGAGCCAAAGTGTGGGTTCAGGCGATGGAGCAGCCGACTCGACCAGCGGCAGGGATAGTGCAGTCGATTCGTTTCAACGGGACCTGGGACGAAGTGCTCGCCGAAAAGGAGCAGTTCCAGAATGTCGTGCGATACTCAGTGGCACGTCGTCTGCAGCTGGCAACACCGTAAGTACTTGGGTCCGAGTGTTGAACAGTAAGAACAGTACGCTAAAGTGATTAGATCTTTGACCCGTACGATGAACTGACCTTAACTGGGACTGACCCATAAGGACAACGTTTCTAGGAGTATGGGATGGGACTCCGTGAAGGAGCTCTTTGGCGATACGCCACTCACCATTCGGGTTTCGAGCGAGGTGTTAATTGGCGAGAGAGTTGAGCCGATTCTCGTTGGAATCCAGGAGTTTCTTCGACCTTTCGCTCTTGTCAACGTAAGCACCGGCCTCGAGCCCCTGATCTGCAGCTCATGACTACTTTCAGTGCCTCAAGTTCACCGATCATCTGTGGTACTCTCGAAATTCCGTGACCGAGAAGTGCGACGATGGGTTCCTTCAATGGTGCACAGAGAACTCGATCACGCAGCTCGAACTAGGCAACAATGGAGCTGTGCTCAGCGACGGCGCCATCGTTGATTTCTGCTTCGGTCCGCATGGCACCGACAGCGATCCCAGACACCTCAAGGCGCGTTTCCATTGCAGTGCGGACTTTATGGCGCGGCTTTTGGTGGTAAGCTGCGTTTGCTCTTCTGTACCTGACTGCACGAACTCCGCTTCATTAGCCGTTTGACGCTCCAAGCGTTAGGTGGTTAACTTGCGATTCTCATGTAAGGGTCGTTCCATGCGTAGCCAAATGCTAGCGGAACTAGCGAGATTTTCTGCACAAAAAAAATGTTGTGAAAGCAAGTCGCTCGACTCTAGATGGAGCCAATTCTCCGAGCCCATATACGGTCCATCTTAGTCAAATGCATTTCCATTCGAATACGAAACCGGGCTTTTTAGGCCAATCGTAAGTGCAATCGAAATGGGTCGATCACAATGGACCTCATGGCGAGGATGGACGATCCGCCGAACGTTGCGGAATTGGCCCCATATAGAGCCGGGGAAACTCGAGAACGTGACTTTGACGTAACTACGTTCTTGCTTCCAGACGAATTCGACTTCAAGATTGTCTGCTCCTATCATCCGAGGCGGCAATGGGATACGTGGAACTGCCGCATCGAGGTCTATCGTCCCCCTCAGCGGGGCCACTAAATTGCTCTCGCTTTCCATTTGAACGGCATGTCCTTTTCGTACTTGCTAATGTCCCGACGACTGCTTTTGAATTAGTAAAATAAAATGGTTTCAAATTTTTTCAAACGAGTCAGCTTCACGTACATATCGTACTTCCTGACCTGATGCCATCTAGTTGACCACGAGATGGCAGCACTCAATGGATCGTCCAATACGGGCATGGTAGCCGGGGGCCCATCAGGGGTAAGGGTACGGCAAGGGTTAGGGTCAACATCGAGTAACGCAACTGCGCGGAGTGTCTTCCAGGGCATGATCCCCGGCAGATGGAGGTGCTCAAGTAGAGACTCCTTCTACGGAACTGTCCAGAAAGTATGTGAACCTCACGGGGGGAGGTGGGGGAGTCAGCAAGGTGTTCACAGTTGTTCACACNTTACCATATCTGGGAGGCACCCACCATCCGACGACCCAAGGGTCCCCCCTTTGGTTTTTCCCAGAAACGATGCAAAAGTTTAAAAAAAGTTTATTTTTTTGTGTCATAAAAGTCTATCCGAGAATGTTCCCATGCTATAAAACGTCGAGAAAATATGTTTTCCTGGCAAGTCAAACTTGCCTTTTTAAACGGGTTGTTGGCTGTTGCTCTAATTATAGCCCCGGGGCCATAATTAGAGGGGGGGGGGCCATAATTTTTTTGCTCTGGCCCAAAGGGGGCTATAATTAGAGGGGGGGCGATAATTAGAGGGGGGGCTATAATTAGAGGATTTACGGTAGTACGCGCGCCGCAGGCGCCACCAAAGAGATTTTTGGGCTCCTTTGTCCCGAACTTGGCTCATTAACACCAGGGTTTTAAAATTCTGAAAAACCTCAACCTCAACACGTGCTGGGTCAGAACCTCAACGTCAACCTCAACCTCAACAGTGATTTTGTAAAAACTCAACCTCAACCTCAACGTTGAGGTTGAGGTTTAGGTTGAATTTTTCTCCGCAACAACTTGATTAAATGGGCTTAATTTCCTGCAAGTTGATGCGTAAGTGCGGAATTGAAAGCGAATAACACGGGAAAACGGATAGCTAGAACAAAAAAAAATGAATTTCTCGTTGTACGTGAACGTGAACGCTGGACGTTTTATTAAAAACCTCAACCTCAACGTTGAGGTTGAGGTTTAGGTTAAGGTTGAAGATGAGGTTAGCGTTGAGGTTAAAACCCTGATTAACACTCGATGTTATTCGTAAGTTGTCGCTGCGAACTCTCCTTTTTATGATGCATTTACAACTCAACCGCTAAATCATCTAGCTCCTTGGAGTATCTCGATAGTCAGAAGGTCCGTGGATTGGAGGGAAATGTCGTCGCGGATTCAGTCATTCAATATACTGTCGCGCCGTTTGACGTTTTAGAGGGTTAAACTACCTCTCTAGAGCATTCTAGTATAGACTAGCTACTAGAGTAGGCGCACGCGCCGTTCAAGTATGTTCTACGGCTTTCACCGAAAAAGTAATCGTATTTGCGTGGGCGGGAGGGGGTGACTTTGAGCTGCGTCAATGAATTGATTGAAGACGAGTTTAATTTGCGCGTTCAAGGCGGCTCGATACACAGTGACAACTTGACACGCTAATAATGATTGACGTACGTATTGAGCTAATCTGATCGCTTTGGTAGCATTTCACATTGTGTACGAGAATTCATCCAAAGTGAGCCAGTAGCAATGAGAATAAAAGCCATTGCCCGGTCCGTCGAAGGGTCGCATCGTAGCCACCCAGAAATAAGCTCGGAGAATCTGACGACGCAACACGTCTTTGAATTCGTAAACGTCGCAAGGCGACTCTTCGTGCATGCCCGAAGTATACGCGTACCAGTTCCAGGCTGGTGGTTTTTCTAGCCTTCTACGTGGTCCACGTCGAAGGGAATCCATGACGTTGACCGTAGAAGGTTTGTAAATAACGAGAGAGCGTGGAAAATTCAGCTCGTTGTCAGATGACTCGAATTTCTACAAGAGAAACTATAGGTAGTTTCATTCAACGGCCACTTCCCGCCCAGCTTTGCTCTCACGTTCAGTTGTGATCCGATTATTAAAAATTAAAGATACTTTGCTGATTTCCTGGGAAAGTTCGCATAATTTGTGGATGTGCCTTTATAAAACGTTAAACAAGTGGTGCCATGATGTCCAAGGAGGGGTAGGAGAGGACCCCCCCAGTTGTTTTGTACCCCCACGTCATTCTAGCCAAACGTACCTGCACCAGCCGCTCGATCCATGATGGAACATCATCGTCAAACAGTTGCAGAGAATAGTGGCGATTTCCGTGTTCTTTTTCGCGTAAGAGACTGTCGAAAAAGCGCTGCAATACCGGCGTTTCCAACTGGAAACTGACAAATGCCGCAGTGCGCCGGTCCCACATGTCCCACGCTGCTTGGAACTGCGCTTCGCTTCTTTCATCGTCGTTGTTCACATGCGTGTAGTAGGAAGCGACTCTTAGCTTGGATGAGACGAAAGGATTCAGTGCCGGTATGGACTCGGCCGACGAGCGATGCAGCAGTATATCGAAGCGAATGGCACTGCATGGTCTTCCGTCGTCGAAGTTCTGCCTCCAATAGTCAAGGAGTGGCGCAGAGCATGATGGGCAGTTAATGCGGACGATATGGAAGCATACGTTGTTCGTCCTTCGCACCATTTCTTCCGCGACTTCGAGCAGCTGATTTGCCGGGCGCTCCTCAAGCTTCCAATGTAATTCAGGCGCATCGATAGAGCCCCGTAGGCACATAATGCTGCTGCCACGAACAGGTTTGGTAGCATCGCATACGCAGTTTAGCTAAATTTCCAATTTTGCACTAACATACAGCGAATCACGTCGTGCTCGTGTTCTCAGGCATTTAGAGGTTGGCGAAAGAGGTTTCGTTTAGACTGCAATCGTTAATAAAGCCCACTTGCGGACACCTTAGAAAAATTAAAGCCCAAGGGGTCCTATTAGAGGAAACACATAAGTCGAGCACGTGTAGTGCTGCGATTCGTGGGTTGGTCGTCTTCTTTTGAGCTTCGTCGAGATCACTAGCTGAAGGGACCACTGAGGGAATGTCACAATAACCCCGATGGCTTTAATGGCCAAGCCATGAGATTTTTATTTTGGCGTGATTTCAAGGACTTTTTTGCATCAACCAAGCATCCGCATCGAACTTACAATTAACAGGTAGTCTATTGGGCGTAACGCAAGAGACATGGACGTCCTGTCGATAATACTCCGAAAGCCGCGATTCACCAGCTGGCATGCTTCCAAAGCAGCACGGTCCAAGAAGGCCAGTGCTTCCAGTTGAATTTCAGGCAGCATAATTTAGAGCCAGGAGAGTTCAGCCTGTAGCAGCGCAGGACTGAACGTGATATGCGGACGACCACAATAACCGCACCGTTAAAAAGATCTGCTTAGTATCAGCACATTCCACTGAACGAAAAACGCTTAGTTCAAACGGCGGTTTTATGAGCTTGGGAGCGTCCAGAAAATATGTGAGCTTCACAAGGCTTTTCGGACCGCCCCACCCACCCATCGAGAAGCGGGTGTGAACGTTTCCGTAGTGCCCGCTGAATCAGTAGACTTCACAACACCATTTCATTGTTTCCGTCTGCGGTTTGTCCATCTTGAAATTTCGCTGACTTTCGGCTTATGACGCGATGAAACGTCTCTGAAATGCCAGGTGGATCACGAGAATTTGCTTCGAGTACTCTCCACGACAGCTGAATGGAATCTAACATAAAAGCCCAGTAGACACGCGATTGTTCAGTGTTCGTGTGAACGTCCGGCTAACCGCCTCCGACCCCCATAAACAGTAGTGAGCATTTCCTGCACTTGCTAACTATGTAGGTGAAACACATTCGAACGACGTCGAGCGAATGCTACGTGCGTTTCAAAGTATGTAGCACATTGCGAAACGATTTCGAGGAAAGCTACAGCTCGTCGTCCGTTCAGCTTGCCCAGTATTGTCCAGATCCGCCGTTAGCTGTCGACGACACTGCCGTTGCAAAAGGTTCGACACCAGCACGTCTAAAATTGTTAGAATTAACGCTTGTACGCAGGACGCCATGGACAGAAGCCACTAACCACATTTTTCTCATTTTGAAGACATTTATGCGCAGGTTGAATCGATGAAAGGGAACGCCACGAACTGGATCAAGTCTGCGCTCTGACATGCGAACAATCTTCATCTATCGGAAGCTCGGCGCGTCGCTTAAGTAGAAGCATTACGAGGGTTTTGACCTGCTCAGTAAGGACGTGGTTCTACGGATGCTAACTTCACATGCCTTAGTATTCGCAGTAATACAGTTCCTATGTCATTTCGCATTAGTAAGCCTCTTGCTGGTCTTCCCTCAAGAAGACATCCTAGCGCGGATTGTACGAGTGATCGCGGTCGTTTCACATGATTTCTACAGCCTCGGTGGTCCTGTATCCCTTGTTCTAACCAGGTCAGAGTTCGCGACTTAGTTGAGGCTCGAAAAAGTAGAAAAGTGCAGCTTGCGTTCTTTAGTCAGTCGCTTAGGAAGGCCTACAAGAATGCATACTTCTAGAAACATCTTTACAACGCACGAACTCCGCCCGACCAACTGGGTCTCGATGAAGCACCTGCACAAGTTCAATGTTAAAGCTCGCAACGATTTGGAGTAAGCTGGCAGTTGTTAGCCCTAAGAACCACTAGCATGAAGCGGCATTATGAACGGCGTCGTTCGATGCTGCATGCAGACGCAATGCAGACAAACATTCTGAGGAATGAGCGTTGCTTCTAAGCGTCAATGCGGAAGTGTAACCGCTAGAGCTTATACTTGCATAGTGCGAAGCAAGCAAGCTATGTTAAATGAACTATTTATTTTATCAGCGAAACCAACGGGAAATGGAAGCAGTCGTAGCCGAGAATTTACTAGGTAATGCGGAGTGTAGATGCGCTTGCGCACGATCTGTCTTTTCTCAATTCCTTAATTATCCCCTCGTTATTGGCAGTCTACCCCCTCCCCGGCGAAACTTTGGCCTATGTAAGTGGATGCAAGGTTTGGCCTTAAGTGCTTCAGAAAGTCGTGTATCATATAGTAATGATTCAAGGTTCACCTAAAGTTGGAACAATAAAATATTGAATTAACACCCTTTTAAATGTTGACACCCCTATTTGATTCCCACTGCAGTGATTGCTTACACGGCCATCGTTCGCAGCTCCTTCTGCGGACAAATATTCCGTCGCCGAACAGCAAACCGACAGCGCGTGTATGCGGGAATCGATCGCTGACGGCGAGTCCTTAATTTATGTGCGGCATCGATCGCCATACGACGCACGTTCTTCTTCCTCTTTGCTGGAAACGCAGCTTGTTTACGCTCTCATACTCAGCGGCCACGTAGCCGTTCGGTTGGACATTGCATTTCTTCCTTCTGGATTACGTCTGCACCGCAAAAGAACGATGCGAATCGTCGGCAAAGACTGTTACTACGATGTCTTCGTCACGCTCAAGCGTACCGAACTCGACGTTCTTCAGGTAGAGTATTTAAGATCTTGAATTCAAGAAGTGAAAACAAGATATATAGGAGGTTACCCGTTGTTTCGTACTCGCAATTTTGGTGCGGTGTTTTCGCACACCACGGTTTCGTGCCCCGGCCACAAGCTACATATTTTCATTTAGAGTCAAATCAGCTATTCAACCGTCTTGGTAATCAGCTCGGGGATGTACGCGGTCTTGTACATGCTTAGGCTTGGGTATAATCCAAAATACCGGGGCCGGAACCACTACCTTACTAGAGGCCGGAGCAAAATGTTTGTTTATTTATGCTTGATTTAGATCACGTATCGTCCCTACCGATCAGTGATCAAGTCCCACATGCAAGGAGTCTGCCTGCGAGCACTCAGCAGTCTGGCGCTCGACACGGAGGACGACTACCACTACGAGGACACGTTCGTGGTGCGCGGCAAGCAGATCCAGGACCCGCTAATGCGCGCCGGCGGCGGCCAGCACTTGCGATATGACGGCGTTGGCATGGCGTTCGCTGGGCTGAGCATGCACAGTCAGATGCACCAGACGGTGAAGGACAACAGGTACGCGGCGTAATGAAATTTGGGGATTAACGTTTCAGAGAAAAATGGAAAATTTTGAACTTTTTGCTTTGGACTAACAGGGCTGGCATCAGAAGCCAGAATTTTTCGATTAACTACCACAAATATCGTTTGATCAAAGTTTCGTAGTCTGTTTGTCGCCATCGACGGCTCGCAAAGATTTATTTTTGTAGGTTTTTTTTGCCTTTTCTACTGGAATTTGGTGGGTTAAAAACGAGGCTTATGATACGTAAACATTGCCGTCCACTAAATGTTTTGTCGCCCGAGATCTCTGCTGAAATGCTGGTTTTCAGTACCAAGGACTACGTCGAATGGTCGTACGATAGCTATGAGGAAGCGTTGAAGCAGTTCGTGAATGTATCGCGCTCGTCGGTGGCGCTGAAGTGCCGCTTCTTCGGTCGGTTCACGCAGAAGTTCTTCAAGACCTGGGAGGCACTCCAAGCCGCCGGCCACCGCTTCGAAGTGCGTAAACTCGAGCTCGCCAATCAGTCCGCCTTCTTCAACGAGAAAGAGGACTATACCATTCAGGCAATGGCTTTCCACGTCTTCAAAGGCCTCAAAAGGTTAGAGCATTGACAAAGAGCAATGTTTAACGGCTGGTTATAGCATCGTCCTGGACAACGCCATTCGCTGCCGACATTTGACGGACGACCTCTTGAAGGCTTGCGTAGAGAACGGCGTCAGCTCGCTGAAGACTCCGAGTAAGTTTGGGCTTTAAAAGACCGGTAAAGGCTTCGGTCCGTTGTTTGATATAGCCGGAGAAAAACCGCAAAACTTTCGGTCCTTTCTTACTATTTGCCAACCAGAATTGGACATTTGGGTACTTTGTCCATATTCTTCCACAAAAAAAAAATCGGACCACATTATCGTTCTTCCGCACTTCTGCTACTACCTAGAAGACTGACTTTATGGTTTAGAGCATCAGCCGCTTGATGAATACTGCGAGAAAATCAGCGAAGGCGGGATGCTCGACTTCTGTTATGGCAGCATCGAAGGCGCCAACGGCTCCGGTGATCGCCGCGAACTCGAGCTGTGGACGGTCAAAGTGAAGACGGATTTCTTCAAGAAGATAGTGGAGGTCAGCTTGTGCATTCTTCTTCGGTGCTTAGGGACGAATTGCTCGAGATTTACGCGTTTAGGCCCATCGCGAGTGCCCCTTTAACCACTCACTGACGGCACATATCGTGGGCCCAAAGGGCCGCGAACTGGACTCCGAAGGATTCCAGCCGATTCTGCTGCTCGGCTCGTCTTACTTCAACATCGACCTCCCTGGGAAACCGCCTCTGAGCGTGGCGCTGGAGGCCGGATTCATCGACGTCTGGCGCGGAAAGGACGTGACAGAACATCGGCAGAAGATCTTCCGCATTCTCAATGGAATTCCCATGCGTCATGGGTGGGATAGTGACGAGTCCGATTAAAGATCGTCCATGACTCTTTCATGCATTGAGTTGCGATTTGGCGCCCAATTAATCTGCAATTCGTATTTTAACGAGACGAAAATAAAACTGTTAATTCCGGGTAAGCTCCGCTTATTCGGAACAAGGTCGCATACGGTTAGGCATTGTTGAACAACAAATGTGTGGAAACACTAGGTCTCGGAATCCGATTAACGTCCGGACTTCTTGGAGCACTACGGACTCTTATACCGCACACTGGGCCACCTAAGCGACTTAGGCGGAAACTTTGCTATTCTTCACTGAGCAATTATCCGTGGAAATGCTTAAGCCTCCGTGAAATGGAAATGGTAATCATGAGAACCCTTTGCGTGGCTGCGTTTACGCTAGCGCACGCAAGACCTAGAAGGTAATATCAATCACAGTCGCCACTTTATTCCATGCCTTAGTGTTCGTGAAGTTTTTCTATCAACAAATTAGGTTCAAGTATGAAAATGTCAAAAAGAAATTAGCAGTGCTGCGCAGAGGGCAAACTAGACGGACGAGAAAAGACTCATAAAAAGTGTGGGGCCTGCAGTGAAGTGAACTTATCCGTCCGTAAAGCTTGAATGATGAATCTGCAAGCAATAGGCATGGCAGGTGCTCATTTCGGGACTTCCGCTTGGTCCAACTGTCGCACGGCACCTCGTCGTAGCGATGTAGACGTGAAGTGCTTCGAGTCGCTGGCGGTTCTCGAACTCGTAGAGAACGCAGTCAGCCTCTTCCATTGCGTACGACTTGACAGGATGAAAAACTAGCGATGTGCGAGCCAGGGAGTCGCTTGGTGTGACGCAAAGCGGCGGAAGCGGGGCAGCAGTCGCGTTACTAGCGGTTGTCCGTACTTCGATACTTCGTATGAAGCGCTTCGTTTTATCGGCTCGGAGGAACGTCTGAAATGAGGAATTGACCACTTTACGAAGGACGGTGGTTCTCGGGCCTAGGTTCGGAGAACCTGTCTGTTGCGTTCAACAAAATTAAGCGAACCTGGATGTAGTCGTCGATCCATTGTGCCATATCAACATTGCGAGTCAAAATATGAAGCCTCTCTAGATCGTTTGATCGGTGAATCAGATTTCTTAGCGAACCGCTGCGAACGTAGTCCTACGGCAAAATTGTTAGTGCCATAGTTCCAACTAGACTTCGGCGCCCGTACCAATTAACGGTACGGACCCGTACAGTTGTGCCGTTAAAACGGTAGGGGTGAACGGTACGGGAGGGGGTATGTACGGTACGGGGAACGGTACGGGAGAGGGTCTTGACCCCACCCCCTTCAGGAACCCTACTTTTGGTCACATTTTGTTGATTGGTCGACCGTTTTGGGCCATTTTGTCCGAATTTTTCTCATTTTTTATTGCAGTCCTTTGGAAACCTGTCCAGAAATTGCTCGTAGGGCCAACACTGTGCTAAAACGGCACGTTCGAACATCGTTTCCTTCGAAAATCCGATAGAATTTCGGTAAACATCGAGAATTACCGTTGTCTGAACGGGGCTAAAAAAGGGGCCGTCCGTTAAAAGGTACGGATGTACGGTACCGGGGGTGCTTGAACGGTACGGGGAGGTCACCGCCGAAGTCTAGGTCTAACGAAACTCTCTCTGACATACCTGCGTGGGTCGCACGATGAATGACGTCAGTTTTGGAACCACTGGTCCAGCCAGGTGTCAAGTGTATAGGAGGCAAACATATCAAGCGTAGAGGACCACCGGCCTTCACATATCAGCGGGCTAACTTCGGTAGTAGTTTGAAGGTCTATGTTCAACATGAACTCGTTTACTCGGCAGTTGTCCACCAATGCGTGGTTTTTGCGTTGATGCAACAGCGGCCGGCAGTAAAGGCAGCAGAAAATGCCAATGAAGTCGATGAAGCCATTCCGAAGGTACGCGGCCATAGTAGCGCCTATGCTCTCCCCATTTCCGCTAAGACAATCATGCAATCGACGACCGTCGGCCAGCGAGATGCAAAACCCGTAGGCGAGGCGGCATTGGCACTCTTCGGTACTGCTGATCCTGGGTCTGTTACCCTCGAACTAAAAGACATCAATACCGGTACGGTACTTCTAGCGGAAGATGTATACACCGAAAAATGAGGTATATAAGGATGGTCTAAAGCGACACTCTGGGTCCATCGGTGCTATGCAGGTAAGCTCATTAACACCGGAAATTAATGGACATTCAGTTGATTCTACGATCATGCACGTCCCCTATCCAATCCCTACCAGGGTTTGAAGTTGAGGTTTTTGGAGCTTCAATGTTGACATTGAGGTTGAAGTTTTTGGACTCCATCGTTGAAGTACAAGATGAGGTATTTTGGAATTTCTAAGATGAAGACGACGCCGACTCACCACATGCACTGTATTTATCACACGTAGCGGGAGGGAGTGTCGATGACGGTGGACGACTGCACGCTTTTTCTTCGAGACCATTTCGTAGATGTCCAGAGAATTGCGGTCCAGATAGGATAGAACGTCGAGCTCGACCTCACGTAGAAGCTGCACGCATATTCTGACGACAAGAAAAATTCAGTAAAGTCAAAGATGCCATGTTTATGCCTCCTACCTCGCCTCCTGAGCCACTTCGACGCCGACCTGCCGAGAGGGAACGAGGCCCATTCTGTGCCGATCACTGGATAAGAACGAAGCGTAGAGTGGCGCTGGAGTGAAATAAAACAAATACGCGTTACGCGTGGCCTTCCTGTAGACTCTCACTATTTGCTTCAACAAATCCGGCTCTGGACTCAGAAGCCAAAGACTGCAGAGCACGCACGGTTTTTGCGAGCTGAGTCCCTTAGCTCTCTGTTCCCGGGACACTAGCGACGACGTTCAGTAGCGAACGGCCAAAAACATGCTTTTTCGTTACGGCGGGGAGTACCTTGAGCATATCGACCACCCTCGAATTGCCTCTTCCCAGCAATCGTCCTCTCCAAAAATGAGGTATCCGCTATTCGACCACTGAACGCTTTCCGCAAAGAATCCTGGGTCTTTTTTTGGAGAGTCAGGAAGGGGGAAAGGACGGAGATGTTCCCAGCTTCTCTGCGAAGGTTTTCGGTGCCCTTAGCAAGGATCAGGGCTAAGCAAGGATCAGGGCTGACACTTTTTTTGCTGACCGCCAGCCAGTCAATCGATTGCGCGACGCTTCGACGAAACTGGACTGGAAGTGTGCACGAGAATCGCACTCGATGCCAGGCGTATCTAACAGGCTCAGAATCTACCTCTATCATCATCCAAAATATAATAAAATTGTTGATGAAAGCGTTTCCGCGGAATAACCAGTCCAAAAATGTACGACATAAAACGGAGAGTGTGTATATGGTACGGAATGCGGCAGCAAAGTGAGCTCATTCGTCCGTTGAGTTCGGATGATGAACTTGCAAGCAATACGCGTGGCAGGTGCCGATCCAGGGACTAACGCCTAAGCCTTCTCGAGCTATCGGCTTGAACGTGGCGGTAGCGACGTAAACGCGAAGCTTCTCGCGTCGTCGGCGGTTCTCGAACTCATAGAGACAACAGGCAGCATCTGCCAGCGGGTACCGCGCGTCATCACAAAACACCTGCGATATCGTGGCCAGGCAGTCGCTTGGAGTGGCGCCTAGTGGCGGCAGTGGAGCAGGAGTTGCGTTTCCAGCGGACGCGCTTGCCTGTACTTCGAGACTTTGTACAAAGCGCTTCTTCCTATCCGCTTGAAGGAACGTCTGAAATTAGGGAACGTGCGACAGACCACTGGCAGGGAGAATGGTAAGGTGGAACCCTTTAGTTTTTTGTAAAAATTTGAAATTGTTAGTGAACGCTAACCTAGTTGACAATGCTTGTTAGTCGTTTTCAAGAGCATATAAGTGCATATTAAGATGCTTTGGAAGGGTTTCAACGGGTAGTGCACAGGGAAACTATCGTACCTGGATGTAATCGTTGACCCACGGCGATGCGTCAGTCTTGTGTAGCATAATTCGAAGCCGCTTAAGATTGCTGGAGCCGTGCGTCAGCGCTTTGAACGAATCGCTTCGAAGGTAATCCTACAACAGTTATTATTGTCGTCTGAGGGCAGCTGGCAGCTGCTAATCCGTACGTATAGTACGCGGGGGGACTCCTAAGGTACCCCTAACACGACACTACGTACCCACGGTTTTTTTCATTCGACATGCAACGGTAGCCACTGTCGATTTCACCATGGCCGACAAAATGTACCGTTTTTGGGTGAAAAATCAAAACTCTCCATGGCACCGTTACACGGAACGGGCATGGCACGGTGCGTGGTCATCGAGAGACGGGCAGTGGTACCAGCTCAGGGCACCAGCGCCGATCTCTTATACGTACCATGGTAGGCAGCACGATCAGCGTTTGCAGTTTTGGAACCACCGGAATTAGCCAAGAAGGCTCCGCACAGGCAGCCACTTCGAGTGCGGAAGCCTTCCAGACGTCACAGACGAGAGAAATGACTTCAGCAGTAGGTTGGATGAAACTCGGCACCACAAATACATTTACTCTACAGTTGTCCATCGTCGCGTAGTTCTTGCTTAGAAGCACGAGCAGGGGGTAGGGCATACAGCCGTACATGCCAATAAAGTCGATGAAGCCATTCCGAAGGTATATAGCTATTTCAGCGCACGCCTTTCTGGCATTTCCACCCAGAGTGACATGGTGGCGACGACCGTCGGCCAGCGAGATGGAAATTTCTGGGCCAAGGCTGCCATGCACCGATGGCAAACCTCCAACATTCACCAAACTCAACGCAGACACTGCGTGTATTGTCAGCAGTGGCAAAGAGTGGCGATGACGGTGGACGAGTGCCCGCGTATGCTTAGAGGCCATTTCGTAAATGTCAAGCGAATCGCGGTCCAGACAGGACAAGACGTCTTGCTCGATCTCACGAAGAAGCTGCACGCATATTCTGAAGGCAAAGAAAGATTAGGCAAAGTCGGCGATGCAATGCTTATGCCTCCTACCTCGCTTCCTGGGCCACTTCGATGCCGATCTGACGCGACGAAGCGATGCCCATGGTGTGTAATATAACGAAACGTTGAGTGAGATTCTACACTGGTTTTGAAGCAAATAAACAATAAAGCAAACTATGTGGAATCGAAGGCCTTCCCGAAAATCTCTTCTTGTTTTCTGAGTTCACAGCTCCAGCTCAGGATTCGTGAACTACGCGATACGATGTCAAAGACTGAAGCGCACGCTCGCGTACGGATGCCGAACTGCTCTCTCTCTCTCTCTGTACCGTTTCGAATCTAAAAAAATATGACGAAGCAACAACGTACAAATGTCCCAAGACTGGCCAAACCGAAAAAAGGAAAACATCATTGTGCGCGGGACATACTTTCTAGGTGGTCCCTAATGTGGGCTACCAACATCACCTTCAGAGCTAGAGATGGGTTCATACTGAGATGTTGCTGAGCAATAAAGGGATATTTGCGTGGCGCATGACAAAACTTTCACGTGATTTCTGTTCTCTGCGAATTCTCGACGCAGTCCCCCGCGGCAATCGATTCGTCAGTGGCTCTCGCGAAATGACGCGGACGCTGGCCCGTCATTTTGACGGCCGCTAGAAGCGGTTACCTCACGGGACCCTCCAAACCAGTATCGCCACTCGTGTCGCAACATTGTTGCCGCGTTCGCGCTGTTCTTCCGACAAATTTCTTTCAAATTTACTGGCTTTGGAATACCGAAATTTAGCGAATATGACGGCTATTTTTGCTCATTGTGAAGAAGGATAGGTTGCACGAATGTTTTGGTTGTTCGTTGCATTAACTCTACCCGCTTATAGTTAAGCCATGATGTAATTTCTGCGACTCTAAGTCGATGGATCCTCTTGCCGCATAGGGGCATACATTTATGAGAGGAGGTAAACCTATGCATACTAGCCCCCGCCTTAATGTCCGCCTTGCCCTATACGGCTGGCGCATCGCTATGCAACCATGGGCATGGGTCCCCAACATCGGACCCGGCGGTCCGAGACCGGGCCCGGCTTCCACGGAAAACATAGTTGAAAATTGAGGGGATAGGCTCCTAGGTCAAAGCGTGACTAAAATTGAAGAAGGATATTAAAACATATTCAAAAACTGGGCAAAATTCGACCGTGTTTTTGACGATACTTTTCTGACAATTTCGGAAACATGTCAACAGATTAAGATTAAAACGGCCAAACTATTGTAAAGCGTGTCTCAGCGGGTCCCGGGCCCGGGACCGACATGCCGGACCCGGACTCGCCACCTGGTTCCGCAGAAAACCCGGACCCGCGGGTCCATACCGTTTGCTCATGTTGTCGTTATGTTTGTAAGTGCCACTTTTGTAGAAGTAACCACCTAGTACGGCATTTCGCAGACTTCACGGTTGTGTCCTCAGGAAGATACTGCACCGGAATCGCAAGCGGTTTAGAAGGATATGCCTACGCCGGGTAGCGGTCATGCTGGCAATCCGCAATCACGCCGATCCTCGCGCGAAGAAGTCCGCAACAACTGCGCCCATGAAGTTGACTTCAACTTTCTTATACCACTACCAAACTCTGGCCTACCAATGGACATAAGTTTTGACGAAGCCATGGACGATGAGGAGTTCTGCCTCGATCTCGTCGACAATCTTCCGAACAATTTGAAGGCCATTCTGAGCTTTGCGACAGAACGAAGGTAAGCGTAGGCATGAGGACGTCGTCTTAGTTCTCTGTTGCCCGGCTTGTTTCTATACGTTTATTAGCACTTCTTAGACCAGGTGAACGTCGTTATTATCAGTGTAATTTTCACCCGTACCCGTGCGAGTGCGAGAAGTATTATTATCTGACTGATGACGACGAAAGTGTGGACGAGGAAGAGATCGAGCCGCCCTGGAGCTTATACAAGGACGAAGGCAAAACGCATGAAACAGAAGAACTTGAAGCTGTTGGGCAGCCGATGAAGCAAGAAGAAGACGCTAGGTGTGACGTAGCACTCGAAGAAGAGGAGAAGAAGGAAGACGGTGGCAACCAGGATGAAGAGCTATCGGCTCTGCCTGCTAAAACTGTTCACTGCTACATGACACTGGTAAAAACCGTGAGGGAAGTGTCCAACACAACTGCGCCAGGTCAGGCAATAGCGGCACCGAACACCCGCAAAGGATACAGTGAGTTCCCGGTAAGGAACCCATAAATGGGGCGTGGATGATATCACTTTAAGGGATCGGTACTGTGGATCGAGAATCCGGACGCGTATGTCTACGACTACAAGCAGATCTTCAGTCGTTGCTGTAACGGTTCTGTGACGAGCGTCGTCGTTGAGGACAGCTACATCGCTGTCGACGAACAGCAGTGTAAGGCGTATGCTTGAAAGACGCATACACTTATAATCGCGTCTACGTCTGCATAAGTTTAGCCAAGAACTTTCGCGACTTCTGCACTATGCTAGCGGAGAACTGCCCTGCGCTAGAAGTGCTCGAACTGTGGACTCCGATCGACCCCAGGAAGCAACTGGAGTTGTTCTTTAAAGAACTGCGTGACAATCATAAGATTTCCGTCATCTTCAAGAAGCACAAACAACATCCGCGTCGGTACAGGTAACTGTGCCTTCTGTGGCGTTAGTTATGTTGGGAACAGAGACACTTACACACTTACAGCTTTTGAGAGAACCGCCTTTTTCGTAGTCTGTACTGGGTCTGGCCTGTTCAGCTCAGTTCAGTTCGACTGAACTTTACTTAGCTCACTCCATTCAAGCACTTGTCCTTTCAGATTCAGTAACGGCTGGACCGTGCTAGCGGATCGTGGACTCGGCATTTATGGCGGATCGTCGAATGATAACGATTCCGGCAGCAACCCGACGTTCTTTGTGTACTGCCCGCCGGGTACGCCTTGTAAGTTCGTGTTTGTGGGAACGCGTTAGTTCGACCCGACTTCAGTTCCCCAGAGTGCTGCTCATCGGAGGCGGGAAGCAGTTTCAGTCTGTTCCACGTCAAACGTGTCAAAGCGTCGGTACAAGTCTGGCGGTACCAGCAGCGTCAACCAGCGTACTGCAAAAAGTATGTCAGTGTTTCTGGATGTTGACTAAGCGTACACTTTAGTTTCGGCCAAGAACGCGTTCCAGTGCGCAATGTGGGAAGACAAGCGGCACATGAAAGCGCTCGAGGAAGGCACTTCGGCGTGTCTGTTCTACCACCCTACGGAATACTGCGAGTATGCTATTGTCTTCCACAGCACCCCTTCCCCACGCCCCGCCTCTATAATGACATAGTACTGAAACCCACGTTTTGAGAGGTGAGACTTGGTCAAAAGTTTTTCCTTCAGCGAGTACCCGAAGTGCCCGCTTGGAGCGATGAAATGCCGAAAAGCACACCACTTCTGCTCGAGAGCCAATCATAGGGAGTACTGCTCGTGCCCGCCTGGCGAGCAAGACCCGCAGCTGAATCACCGACATGCGCCGAAGAGCGTGAAGCGCTAGGGTAGTGCAAGTCGCACGAAATCCCGCTCCTTGATTGATCCTGCGCACGTATCAGTCAGGGCTGGGGATTCGGATTCGGATTCGGAAATTCGGAAATTCGGTGGTTTTTGCTTCGGTTCGGATTCGGATTCGGTTTGCCAAAATTGGACCGAATTTCCGAATCTTTGTGGTCCGCCCGCAAATGCAAAATCTGGCCCGCCGCAGGAGATACCAACGAAATTTTAGCGAAAATTTGACAAAAATATTGGAAAATTCGTCGGTCGGCGCATAGCGGCGGGCAATTTTATCTAGTGTATGTGTGTTGTGGGCGCGAATGTGTTGCAGTTTTGCACCTTGGTTTTGATCATAATTAAATCTTGCTGCTTCGGATTCGGATTCGGAAATTCGGTGGTTTGTGCTTCGGATTCGATTCGGATTCGGTTTTGATTTTGAGCGTTGCTTCGGATTCGGATTCGGATTCGGTTTTATTTTTGGAAGTCCCCAGCCCTGGTATCAGTAACTCACCTTACTTATTTACACATCCTACGCTAAGGCATGTCCTCGCCTGCTCATTTTCTGTTTGGTTTTGTGCTCAATAAATGTGCCCTCCCTTGTACCGACGGAACCGACTTCGACGTAAGAATACGCTTTGGCTTTAATGCACGCATTTTGACAATCCATCACGCTAAACTTTGAGATTCCCAACCGGTTTTCCTGCAAGGAGAAGACAAAAATAGCGCCGGTATGAGCTAGGAAGATTCGAATTGTAGCATCTGATTATAAGCATTTCAACGACTATGCGCATGACATACCGCTATGGCAGCTATATCCTTGTGGGACCGGTTGGAGTCCTTGAATATTGGGAAAGTTACCGTACTTTCCCTATTTGCCCGGCCGGCCGGTCTATTTTTCGATGGCTCCAAGAATTGGGGCACGACGTGTCCAGCCGTCCGGAACCGTACTTGAAAATTTACGGAACCTGCCTGGCCAGTGGCCACGACGGGTCTCCGCGATTCCGTGTAGACGACGAAGCGTGTGAGCCTCGATACCGCTGTCAGAAGTACGACATCTATACGCTGGCGAAGTGCTACGAAAACACGCAACGCTACAAAGATCGTTCATCCTTTTATACACTAAAGCGCTGTTCTGTGTCCGGCGACAAAAAGTTTTTGGTATCGAGTCGGTATCGGCATCATCGATAGGGCTTCTAAGGTTATGTAAAATTGGAATGTTTCAGCCGGATCGATTGGCGAGAAAAAAAGTTATGACCGATCAAAGTTCCAACACCTGACTCCTGCTTCCGTGCGATAGCGAGCGCTATGCAGGCATGGACATAGCGGGTAGGAAAGACATATTTTGCCAAATCGGCCTCAAAAGGGATTTTCAATCATGGAGATTCTGAAAATAACACGCATTTTTCAAGGCGGTGATTCTAGGGGTCTGTCGAAGGGGGGGGGGGGGGGGTCCTGCTTACATGCGATAGCGAGCGGTATGCAGGCGGTATGGATATCTATAACAAAACCTTGTCTCTGGTATATGGCCCGCCGCAGGCGATGGCAGCGAAATTTGGTCAAAATTTGCAAAAATAAGTGTAAAATTCGTCCTGGAAGCGCCTAGCGGCGGTGCACTTTAGCAAGTGCAAAGGGTCCCCCCGAAATGTCATTTTACCTAGTGCTTATTCTGACATTTTGGGCCTTTTCAGAATTCAGAATTCAGAATTGGCTAAAACGTCAGAATTCAGAATCAGAATCCAGCCCTGATCGGCGCACGGCGCGTCACTGATATGTGCCGTTACACGATGCTTGTGCAAAATGAAATGTTGCAGCAGAGTCGCAGACTTCAAGTTTTTTGGCGTTCTGGTTCATATATCGGATAAGAGGGGAGAGCGACGACCTTGAAGTAGCTGAAGCGTTTGGACTTTGTCTCATAACTCGATGTGGTTAGGACCGAAACAAGAGTCCGACGGATTCGAATTCGGTCGAGCAAAATTGATTTGGTTCAGGTTCGGTCAAAACTCCTTTTAGAACTTAGCTTGCACGTCTCCGAGACGGACAGCGTCGGCGGGTTTGCGTAGAGAGATTTCCTTCTCGCCACAACATTAATGAATCTCAGAAAACCGTTGCCAAAACATCAATGGCGAAGCTGCTCGAACGTAATGGTGTCGAAAACATGGCTTGCCGTAAATAATACCGACAATACATTGAGCGAAATTTTCACAAAGTAGCTTAAAAAGTTCCGAAAAGCTTCCCAGTGCAAAATTCGGAAAATACGGTTCTTGGACCAAACCCCGCTCTCGAATGCCGAAGCTTAAAACCTCGTCGAATCTATGATTCCTAACTTCGTCCTGATCTGCCGGTTGCTTGAAATGAATCTTGATTTAATCACAAAAAAATGATGAAACGTAGAAAATGCAGCAAGTGTGCCATTATGGTTGAGGCCGACATGACATTCACTCAATGAGATGTTTCTTCAATGAATGTGCGTCGATTCATCGCGACTGTGCCACGAGTAGCGGGCCACTAGCAGGTTGCGTTCGAGCTTCACATGCAGCCGGCGTCTTCCCGAAACGTCCTCCCACTCATCATCTACGGCAAGTGGTGCGTCGACGAGAAGCGAGAAACCCTGGCCATCCAGTTGGATCTCCAAAGAGACGTCTGTTTTGCACTCGGATCGACGTGCTTGCTAAACGCCTTCAGTGTTTCACTGATCGTACACTGTCCGCATTTCCACGGCCTTTCCAAAAAAATTGAAAGCTCCGCCGCAATGGCCGCACTGCACGGGTGCAAAGTCATTTTGAGCACAGCGGGACTCTTTGCATGAAGAAATTCGGCCATCGCCGATCGTTCTGGATTTTGCCATGAGGTGGGGCGTGAAAATCCGTCTACCAAAAACACGTGTTATTTTCAAAAACCCAACTTTTTGGAGGTGCTAGTGTCTAGCCATGGGGAGACCGCTCCTACGCGGGAGACCCCCTTCCGTCCCAAACTGCTTGAGAATCTTGCATTTCGTATCGACTATCTTGCTAAATGCGTGCCAAATTTCGGCCTAATTAGAGTTCACTCACGTCAATTAGTTGCTCCACGAAGTCCGGGCCGATTCCCATGCCGCGGATAACGACTCGCAGCGATGGGCCGCTGCGGGCAACGAAGCAGAATTCCAGGAGTGAGACGCCTAGGAGTGGCGTCGCCGTCGAAGACTGCGAATTGTGCTTCGTGCACTCGAGACTCGACACACAGAGGCCACGAAGAAGCTGCAGAAAGCCGGAGATGTCGACCTGTTTACAGAGGTACTGAGCTCCGAGTTCCACACTGAGGTCGTCGATGCGCGTCACGCCGATTAAGCGAAGCGAGTGGATTGCGCTTGCGAGAGGCAGTTTTCTTTTCGAGCAGAACGCATAGCTAAGCCTAAAAGGTCGACTATCGTAGACCCATGGGCCATGGCGATGGCGTCGCGATGAAAAATGTTACGTTTTGATGTGAACTGAGGTCATGACGACGTCGTCGGCGGTTACCGTCGGAATCGCTCCTAGAAGGTCGACCCTGCCGATAACTGAATGACGGAGCAGCAACTGCACGTGTCTGAAACGTACTGATGTTATAAAAACAGATCGCGACAGTCACCCCGAAAAATTGTTGCTCCATAGGAGGCAACAAGGCAAACTCAAAAGCTTTAAAGTAGTACATTAGCAGCAAGCTTCCAGAATGGAAACGGCGAGTGTTTGGGTGTTATTGCATTTTTGTGTCTCATCTGGGTTACAATGATGTGCTTCCAATTTCGTAATTGTGGGATTTTCTCCCAATATTATCCGCATACTTGGCTTCCCCCATAAATTGCAAGGCCCTGTGGTAGCCGTGCTTCCGTTCGCGGTCTGAAACGACAGGTGAACAGGAAATACTTACTGAGACCAGAGCCCTCTATCCTTATCGTCGAAAGAGTCCCAACGTCCGAAGATCCGATGCTTCCCGATGGCGCCATTCTCTGGTGACGTCCATACTTCTACGATCGGCCACGATATGAGGCGCACCCATGTGATGGAATGCAGCGGGAGTGACTGAACGTTGGCCTCGACGAGTGCCGTGAGTCGTCGACTGACGACAAACAGAGTGTCGATCTCGTACCGCGAGATACACGCGAAAACGTCGACCCACGCTTCGCTAGGCACGAGACGGAAGCTGAAACGTAGCTTTGGATTACATTCGATTCGGCAGCACACAGTGCTCAATGGGCGCCATGAGAGTAAATAGCGGCACGTCTGTGCATCCGGGCCCTGCGCCCGCCAAGTCGGACCGGGCCAGGCCTCATTTTTTCAAACCTGTCCGGGACATTGGGCTCAAAAAGTGGAAAATTGGCCAGATTTTTAAAAAAACTGCGTTATGTGGGAAAACGATAAAATCATGCATTAAACCCGCCGTAAGCGTCAAAAAATAGAACTTGTAAAAAATAGAGGGGTCCTGCGGGAGTCTTTTAGGATTCGTACTTGCTCTTTGTTAGCGAAGGAAACAGAATATTTTAGAGTTTAGGACCCGACATACAGCGCCTCAAAGGGGCAATTTTGGCTCCGTTTAAGTTTTGGTTCCTCCGAGCATACGGCTCTGCAGCAACGCTAGAGGCAAATGTCCTTAGACCCATGTCATCATGGTTTTTGGGATCACTCGATGGGTCACCCGGCAAACTGATGGCCCGTGCCGAACCATAAGCTGTTTCTCACTTACACTAAGTTACGCGCCAGCGCTCCGCAGATGTCAATCGCTGCAAAGTCTCCGATCTGCTCTGAGGCACTCGTGGCGGCAGAACGCAATCCATTCAAGTCTCGAGCCGCGTACGAGTCCACGATCGGCTGCACCAGTTCCGAGTCACAGGGCGGAAACCAGGTGCTCGGACTGAACAGAGCTATGAGCCGCAACTGGCCGTTGACGCGCTCGGAGTGCGGCCCGGTGCGTCCAGGAGGAAACGGGACGCTCGAATTGTTGTCGACAACGCTACATGCTTTCTTGTACTGGCCCTTGGCGAAGTGGACGCTTGCTCGCAACTCTAAAAATGGGCAAGTTTGAAGACAAACATGGAAACCCTTTCAGAACAAATTTTAAGATTTCAAATTTAAAAATTTAAATGACTCTTCGGCAGTTTCGGAAAAGTTGGTCCCACCGATATATTCGAGAAAATATAAAATTTTCGCAAACTGATTTCCGAAACCAAGTCGGACAATGAGTAGATTATGACGATTGACGCTACCTCTGAATGCTGCTCGGCTCACGGCAGGAAGATCAGTCTCAGTCGACATCATGCTGAGCAGACACAGCTGGTCGTCTACACTGGCCAGATGCCGTTGTCGAATGCACTTTTGAAGGAAAGACAGGCGCACGTCGAAGAGAATGCGCGTGTGTTCTTCGCAAACGCTGAGATCGCTAAGCCGAGAGAGCTGGTCGTCTACTCTGGCCAGGTGCCCTTGTCGAATGCACATCTGAAGGAACGATAGGCTCATGTCGAAGAGTCGGCGCTTGTGTTCTTCGCAAACGCAGAGATCGTTAAGCCGGGAGAGCTGCTCGTCCACTGCGCTTAGCCACTGCTGATTCAGGTAGAACTGAACGACTGTGAGGCGTGCGTCAAGAACGGCTCGCTTAAGCTCTTCGGTGTCTGCAAGCTGGTTGGCTCGAGAGAGATGGTAGTCCACTGCCTCGAGACGCTGCTGCTTTGAGCAGAGTTCCGCAAGGAACAGGCGGGCATCAAAGATGATTCGCTTGAAGTCTTCGCCGTCTTCCAAATTGCCGGTGTGCTAAAGGTACGATTAGTTGGAGTTGAAAGTTGGCCGAAGCGACTTACTCGTCCCGATACCAAGAATTTCATAATATCATAATATTGGCCCACTTCCAGCCGGTTTTGACAAAAAAATAGCTTAAAAAGTTAGAGCGAAAGTGGGTGAAACGCTACAAAAAAGTCCTGTAAGCGTCGGATCATTGGGTCAAACCGTCGTTTTAGCATGTTACTCGAGTTTTTGGAGGAGGTCCCTTAGTTGCGGAACAATCATTTGCGGAACACTTATTTGCGGAACTCATTTTGCGGGACACTCATTTGCGGAACAATCAATTTTCTGAGCCTAAGCCAAATCTGAACAACCTAAGCCTGAGACTAAGCCTAAGCGTGGACGCCGGGTGAGTTACAGGTCCTAAGCTGGCAGGGTAACCGAATTATCGCAAATGATTGTTCCGCAATTAAGGTAGCACGTTTTTGGAGAAAGATGAACTTTAAAAAGTACGGCAAACAAATAAAAAATTTCCTTTTGGTTCGTAAGGTCAGTTCCAAAAAATGTAAACAACTAAGCAAGTGTTTCGGGTCTGGCAAAAACTTGCAAAGCATTCTGCATGTACAACGGCCACACAAGTAGTTTGAGCTAAGTCTGTGACCCAAAGAAACGCGCCCCGACTTACCTCGAGAAACTCTTGGAGCTCTTCGAGATAACTGCTTGCTTCGGCCCAGTCGTCTACCGTCGAATACAGGCTCGTCCAGCGCCCTAACCACTTGAGGCGGCTGATGCGAGAGCCAAAGGTCTGAAAACCCGGTTCGAATGTTTTAGCTTAGCGAAGCCGGCATACCCGAAGAAGCTCCCACGTCTGTAAGCAGTATTGGCGCTTCTCCGAGACACCGTTGCCCGCAAGGCAGTAGCGGGCCCACAACGAGTCGAGAGCCTTGTCCATGTCCTTCGTGGTTACGGCCTTGGAATCGGCGTACGAGAACAGGCGTCGATAGCAGTCGTGCAGCTCTGGATGGTTCTAAAGGGAACAAAACTCTGTTCGTAACACAATCCTGCAAGACATTAGGTGCCATAGTGGCAGTCAGGGAAAACAAGGTACCTGACTCATCATAATCTTCACGAGTCGCTTTCCGGCCTTGAAGCTCCACTTGCTACGCTCGACGTCGCTCTCTATGAGAATCTGCAGAGCGTCGATAGCCTCGTCGATCTTTCCATCTGCGGAAAGCTCCTTAGCGGCGTCGTATGCCTCCTCAAGGCCACACTCCTCCTCCGACTCAGACGAGTAGTCCATGTCGCTGTAGTCGTCCATAGCAGTTGTCGTCGTGAAAAACGTAGAAGCTGAATAAACTAGAGGTGTTTCCGTTTCCTTCTCCCGGAATTTATGCGCCTCAAAACTGGTAAGGCTCAACGAAAAGGGCTTCAGGGAAACTTTATGCTTTCACACGGACAGTGAGCAGTCTCCTGACTGCGAGCAAATCAGAGAACTATAGCGATGCAACTTTAGCGTCAATGTAAACCCAAAGAGCGTTAAAACTCAGCGCATTGTGTTGTGATATGTAGATCCCACTCTCCTTCCTCATTCTCGGACTTCTACGGGAGCCCACCGAACAAGATTACTCCGTTTTGAACCGATACTTTTTTAGCGGGGCAGAACAAGATCAGTTAGAAGCGAGCGATGCTTTCCGGTCCACGCGAGCATTTTTTGCATGTGACAGCCTTCACTTAGTCCAATCTTTGACCGACTGATAAGTTTCAGACCCCCACTTTTGCAACGTGACGTCTCTTGTGATTTTGCGACCAGCGAATCATGCTACAGAACGAAGGTTGCAGGTTTAAATTAGCGCCGACGCTTCAGTCAAAACTTTCCAGGAACGTTCCCGCTCTGGTCTGCCTCAGAAATGTTTGCTTTTCGTTCCGTTTCGGTCATCTCGTTTCCAGAGAGTTGAACTTTTAATCAAAGCTAAATGCAAACTATGCGAGCGCAGTCCTAGTGCTTCCACTGTATATTCACATCATGTATCGTTTACACAAACCGTTGGAAACCAGATTGTCTGCGAGTCCTCTAGTTTCACCTTCTTACGGGCTCGAAGTTGACTCCTAACCGGAACAGTCGTTCGCGCCTGCTATCACGCTGTCTGTACTCGTCGCACCAAAGTCTTTCGCCGAATACGAACTAACAATATAGTCGTGTATTCAAAGCATCCATCATTTTAGAGACATGTGTGGACGGAAGACCGTTTTATCTTCATCGTTCATTCGCCTTGTCTTCGGAGCGATGTTCCTTTGTGCTCTGAAGTCTGAACCACGTGGGCGAGCGATACGCGTGGCTTTATGCCGAAGCAACTGACGAGATGCTCCCTCGCAGCTTTCCTATAGCAACTCATGAAGGCGATCGTCGTCAGCGGGTTAACCAGGACGGTGACGTTGAGCAGCGATGACATCATAATAGACACCGGGCCTGCACTTATACCGAAGGACGTCGTGATGATGAAGTAAAAGACTGGGACGTTCATCGAGACCAATGGGCAAAGCGCCTAAATCGCAGATCTAGCGTGCTTTAATGTACCACTTCTAAGTTTCACTTGTCATTGGGACCCTTTGGTCCACACCGTTTGGGTGTCACGGGATGCGAAAATGTAAACTCCCAAAAAGCACGATTATTCGACCGTTTTGAGCACAGGTTCATTCAGGTATAAACTGTTCGACACTCAGGTCGGCATTCAGCACCCGTACCGTACTGACTCGCCACATACCGTCTTGATGTGCCGTAATACGGCCAGTACATGTACTTAGCGGGTCATAATATGGTACGGTACGGCTCCAGTACGGCCCGTACTCGCTACAAAGTATCGTTAACCGAGGCCGTACCGTACTGCCGTACTGGACCACCCACCCGTACCATACGCCGTACCGTACAGACCCCTCCGGATGCGTACTGCCGTACCGTAGTACGGCAGTACAGTACTGTGCGGTACGGTTGCCGATCTTGACTTTGTAAACCGAATGGGGTCGTTGTTGAGTGCACTGCACACGTGAAATACTAAAAACATTCTAAAGAACTAGTAATGAGAGTACGGACTAGGGCTGGGGCCTCTCGGGTCAGGGATAGAACCCGAACACAAAATTTGAAACCGAATCCGAACATCGAGCCCCTCCCCCCAGAAAAAACCCCGAACAACGAAGCCGAACTTCCCCCAGCCCTAGTATTTCGTCGACGTTGAGGTTTTCTAGTTGGTTCTAGGCAAAATTAGCAAATTTTGCTAACGTTTCGCTTTTGCTACCTTCCCGGAAGACTGACCATTGCAAGCAGTGTCTTGTGGATTTCCCTGTGGATCCGTCGCGTATTGTCATGAATGATCGCATCGCCGATTTTGACCATGTGCTTGAAGATCTTCCATTCGCAGATGGCGACGATTGCCATGCTCAGCAGCATCGCCACCGTCCATAGCGCGATGAACGCGATGCACCTCGGCTCGCTCTAGAAGGTGGCTAGGTACATCGAACATGTAATAAAAGGACTGGAATCGGAATCACGGATTTTTTCATAAATCCGAAATCGGAGAAGCAACAGCCATCGGAAAACAAAAAGCCTAAACCGGACTAACGGAAAACACAACTATTCGGTAGTATTACGTTCAGGTCCAGCACTTGTAAAGTGATGGCTGGTGCGCCACAGGTGATGCCATGACAGTCCAAAAGTTTAGGCAGGCCACACCCCACAAGGGTCTTTAAAACAGCTGTTTTTTCGGACGGGCACCCAGGAGGCAGGCCTTTTATTAAGCGCTTAAAATTCTGGATTCTGGCGCATATTTTGGAAACCGTAAGTCCGAAAATGGAACTCCAAAAGCCACCTGGAATCGGCAACCGGAGCCTATAATTCAGATATACCCCTGCTCTAGAAGCACGACGGCCGGCCTTCTGTACTATCTATGGACGCAAGGCTTACCACATGTGAGACCGTCAAAATTGGTGTCGCATCATCCTGTATCGACCAGCCACTATCGCTTAGGATTCTGAAGCCAGCCTCTTGTAGCTCCTGCACATGAACGTAAAATATCGGGATTATGATGAGGAGCGCTGTTCCATTCCACGCAAGAAGCATAACGATTGTAGCAACGCCAACACGATGACGGTGGTCGCTAAACAGCGAACGCGTCCAAGGCGTCAAACGAAGTGTGGGCGCGAGGTACTACTTGCGTATGGGGGGGGGGGTCATTTTTTGAGCCACCATATGGGGGTCACCTCAACTTGGTACTGGGGTCAAGGGGTTGTAAACTCGTGCCCCCCCATGATGAGCTTAGACTAACCCTTTGACCCCCTCCTATATGGTAGCTAGAAAAAGTGACCCTCCATAAAGGGGTGACCCCACACGCAAGTAGTACCGGGTGCAATTACGAAGGGACGAGAAAGGAGAAGAACTGTTTGAAGTCCGCATACTTGGCACAAAAGTAGGCGTAACGGCAGATGAACTGCGCAGGAATCCAAACGATGTTCATGTGGAATATAAGGTAGGTAATCGTCGCAGTCTTTGAATACGTGTCGACAGAGCTGCTACCAATGAAGCCGTTGAACAGAAGAACGAGGTACCCGTCACCCGAAAGCAAGATCTGAAGGCGCAAGTTGATGTCTTCGCCTGAGAGCCTACGTGAAAACGAAGCATCGCACGTGCCAAGGGCGCACCGGAATTTGTACCTTCGGGGGGGGGGGGGTCAGTAACGGTACGTATGCCGAGTGTCGATGCTTATTTCGAAGCCTGATTCGGAACTCGAACTTGCATAAGCATTACAAAAGGGCACACCGCAGGCGCGTCCACAGCTTATTTCGCCTCGCTTGAACAAAGCCGCCAATCGAAGTATACAAAGGACGGGTACATGGACCGTTCCGGTAGTTTCAATTACAGAAGCCTTAGGTGTTTCTAGCGGGATCGATTTCCCAGTTTCTATCGACTTTGGTCTCAGAATCCTGTAGCCAAAATAATTTCGGCACACCCTGGTACATTTGATTTCAGTACTGGTACGTACCGGTTGAACGAGGAGCGTAGTGGTCGCGACGATTAGATCCAGCAGAGCGTCGACGCTCAATAGTGTCTGGTAGGTTCGTACGCGGTACGAATGGAAGCGAATGAGATAGAGCAGGTACAGGTTCAGAGCGATTGCAGCTGAGTTTATGAGGGTCTCTTCCCAGTGGTGAATCCGAGCGAAGTCTAGAAGGCGACATGAGCGGTTCAAATAGCAATTTTGTATGAAGATTTACGTCGGTTTACTTGAGGGCTGGATGAGAATCGGCACAGGATAGCTGCTGGTTTTTGAAACGGAATTGAGAACTGAAATCGGGTTTGAAATTTTGGAATCGGATCGCAATCGGCTTCAGACCTAGGCAAGGGGTCCTGTTTAGGGCTTGGGACCCCTCGGGTCCGGGTCCGAAGCGAAGGTAAAATTTAAAACCGAAGCCGCCGAATGTGTGCAAAACGTTCATAGGAAGCGCCCAAAAATATATGGCGCTCACGTAGGCCAATATTGCCCGGGGCTAGGCGCCATAGGACCAAATTTTCACAAAAAGTGTCAAATTTTCGACTTATTTTTGGTTAATATTGCCTGCGGCGAGCCCGTGAAAAAGCATAGAAAAGCTTCGGTTCCTTTGGTCATTTTGACCGAAGCCAAAAACACCGAAGATCGGAGCCGAAGCTGAAGTTTTCCCATCCTTAGACTTGTTAAACGTACCACTCATCGTCGACGGGGCACGGCAAGACCGCAAGTATTAGTGGAACTAAATAAAAGATAAAACAAAACGTAGCTGTGACCGCTAAAATGCAAATAAAGTCAGAATTAAACCGCTAACGCAAGCAACGATCTCGTTTAAGTGTCGAGTGTAGAACTAAGCTTCGTGCGCAAGCAAAAACACGATCCCCGTTGGTCAGGAAAATGCACACGTCCGTGCTCCCATGCTTCTGCCTAATTTGTGCCTTCGGGTGTCAACGTCTGTGGTAGGCGTTAATATGGGCCTTCGCAGACCGCCGTTGGTCTCTGTTTTGATTCCTTTTCGTCTCCTTCTCTCCCAGAGCAGTGTCATGTGCTCTGAGTGCTGACATGAGGGTCCTAGATGCGTCTCGTCGAGCTCGAAAAGGTCACACGCAAGCATCATTGCGCTATCAAAACGTCAAACAAAATCGGAATCCTAATTCTAAGGGGCAAAACAGGACCGAGACGAATCCGAATCCGAGCTATGAAAAAGAGCATAGAATTCAACAATCTGGCGTTTTTATAATAAGCGCTTCGGAACAAATTCCGGTAAACGGGAAAACCACCTTACTCAGAGGTGTTGAAAAACAATTTTGTTAATGTGCGCCTCAGCATTGCCGACGAAAAATGTGAAAGCGTTACCGAAGAAATGCCACCTACCGTCAGTGGATGTTTAGCGGCGGACCGTGCTGCCCAGCTTTAAATTCGGAAAAAATTCGGTTTTTTTGGCCTAATCCGAACTATCCAAGCGAACACATCAACCGAACTTTAAAACGCCGAATTCAGATCCGAAGTTTTGTCCCATCCATGAAGACAGTTGCTACGTAACACATTGAGGAGCTAGAAGTTGGGCAAGCAGTAAGACTTGTTCATGCTCAACACCTGTAACTCAAGTCATGACACAATAAATTGTCACTTCCCGTTTTGCGAAGGTGCCCCTTGACGCGCGGACCATTTACATAATAAAGACCATGGATTTGTCCGGATGGAACTTTCAAAAGCCGGATCAGATCTTCATAGCTTAGCACGCGTGAAAGCCCGCGGGAAATAAAAGAATTGGACTTAAAGCCTCAAATCTGCAAAATAGGTTCGCCCAACCAGTCGTCGGACAAAACAATAGAAGAAGCGGTCACTTAAGCGCGCTCGAAGCACTCGGGAGCACATAGTGAGGTGGCACGAGTAAACGTGGAAACTGCACTAATTTAATACCCTACTGCTCTCAGCAGTTGACAATTGAATTCCGCATGCTCAGCCGCATAGAGACGCGTGCAAAAGCTGTTCTGTCCATGCGATGATGCTAATATGTTACAGGTTTTGTCGCGTGATGTTTCACCAACCGAGACAAGCAGCCGGAAAGGGGTCAGAATGCCTCAAATCACCAAAATAACGTTAAAAATGGCATAGCCTTTATTAAGTATTTTAGATCTACTTTAGCTTAAATTTTTACCAATTTTCAAAAAAATTTCCTTGACCAAAGGGATCACCCTTAGCCCGCGCTAAATAGGGCCCTGATGGTAGGAGACGTTCGAAACAGACAACAGGAGACAATGGCGCGCGGTGAGGGAGAGGGGAGGGTAGCAGGTGACAAGATCATGCGTGCTCGAAATAGGAAATTTGCCAAAATATCAGAACAAGTGAAACTTCCACAATATGCGGTTCGTTTTATTACAAAGCCGGTAAGGAATGAAGCAGTTTGGTCAAAAATTTCCTCTTATGGCATTAGTATTTTCTGCAAAAGAGGACCGGATTAAATAAGATGCGTATTAACATTTACGTTCGCTGGTGCTCAGGCGCAGTAGGAATCCGAATTATTCTTCCCTTGCATGCAGTTAGCATCCTTTAAGCAGCGTGAAGTCGTTCATATGTTCGCGTGCCATAGAACGCTATATCCGCGGTAAGAAACAAATGGAAATGGGACTGAGGCGTTTATAAAAGAACTGTCTTGATGTCATGAGTGTCGTTTGCATGACCACTTAAAGTATCTCAACGCAGTTCATGTCCTCTAAACGTATACTTTCAATATGCTCCATACGACAAGATTGTAGTGACAGGGGGGAAGAATGGGAGCGGGACCGGAAATCGGTGTTTTTTGGAGGAATCGGGATCGGTTTTAAAGTTTTGAAATCGGTCGGAATCGGTACGCGACCCGAGGGGTCCCCGATCCTAGTAGTGACGTTAATCCACTCTCCTTTGGCTACGAAAACGCGATTGGTACCACTCCACGAATCCGTGGCACAACGATGTGATATGCAACACGCGGCACTTTTTCTTCATTCTGTCGTACGTTGCGTGTAGCGGCCTTCGACTCGTGTAAGGAAAACAGCTTTGTCACGCACATTTCTATAGGCTCGGGCGCAAAAATTTACGTCGGTACGAATACTACTAACAGTACTTGGCATACTACTAGGGTGCTAGCATTCCACTACAAAGCTCAGTTTTCGGGGTCGTCAGCCGAAGGTAGACGTAGTTCAAAGCATTGTAGTGGTTTCGGAACAATACCACATTTTCACAGCGCTAGAGATGCCTTCCAGAAATACCTGACCGCATCAGGCAATGGACCTAGGGTGCACGAAAGGTGGGACCGATCGCCTAACGGTATTTCTTCATTAATTGGAAACGATTCCATCTTCCAAGTTAGAGCCTAATGCAACTTGTTTGTCTGCCAACGACGTCGATGTAATTGGCGTCATGAAGAAAATCAAGTGATGGACGTTCTTTGGAAACGAGTGGTCTCATAGGAAAGTACTAGCGACGGGGCGCGCTTCGCGCGCCCGCGGCGCTAGCCGTAGGACGTGGACGTGGATGGGACCCAACGGCTAGGACGTGGACACCGTAGCCGGTGTCCAAACGTTAATTCACGTTGCTCGACGTTTCCCGCGACTCGCAGACGTTCCCCGGGTTCCCAGGCACAAATTCCTCCGGTTCCGCGACCTATCCTCTGCCAAGTTCACCGACGGTTTCCCGATTAGCAGACGTTCCCCGGTTTCCAGACGTACCTTCGGCACGCAAACTTCTTCGACGCTCCATCATATCCACCAACGGGTGTCAAACGTTCCCGTACGGTTCCACCTCTGTCAGACGTTCCCCGGATTGCCAGTCGTCCCTCCGGCCCCGAGGACGTTCCTCCGATTACAAGACGTCCTCGTATTTTGTTCGCCGTTGTGATAAGCCAATGTTCGATAGATCAAACTGTAGAGCAGAAAATTTTCTACAAAGCTTTTCAGTTTGCTTCGGAAATGATGTACGTACGCGCGCGTTAAATAAATAGGAACATCGACGAAAAATGTGAACATGCAAAGTGGGCTCAATTTTTAGCGCACAGTTTTATTCGTTCACATGATCTGGCCTCCGGCTATAGCTCATTTTGTAGAGCGAAAAAATCTGTATACAGTTCTTAAATTTGTTTCGAAAAATACCTAATTTTGCTCGCAGAAAATAAATAGAAACAACGGCGACGCACATTTAACGGGTTTTCCCGCTGATCGCCTCGTGTTCTCTCGCATCTGCACTCTCTCTCATTTCTCTCGTGCACCTGGCTCTATTTTGTGTAGCGATCTCTCGCGCGCACTCTCTCTCATGTGTGTGCTCTCTCGTCGCCGCCACCTTGGCCGTGAAAGGGGGTGGTTCTAAAAGACCCCTTAAAAGTCAAAATTTTGAAAAATTGAAAAAATGCTCATGTTCCTCATAGCCGAAAACCCCCGAGTACAAAATTTAGTGCGGCTAACCCGTCAGTAAAGGGGTCAAAAAGGCGCGGATGGACGGACGCACAAACAACAGCGCTTTAGTTAATAAGGATTCGATCTGGTGATCGCGGTAAGAAACTAGTACAGATGTGGGCCTTCCTACAATGCAGGTATACAATATTGGAATCCCCTCGATTTGTTTCTAGCCGCCTTGGCATAAACCGCAAGGTGTGGATGCCAACAAGCGACAAATTCCCGTGGTTGCACATCCTGAACAACCTTTGGTGACATACGTTTTGAGTGACACTGAGCGTCTCGTGCCATTTGATCCACCAGAATCACGGTCGTACATGCGACGATCACGAGCGCAGTTCGGCAAACCAGCATCAACAGAATGACTGTAGGCTTTGCTTTGACTTAGGTATTTTGTGATTCAGTTCAAAGCTGGTTGAGTTAATGTGTCCTGTGAACCGTCAGAGGATACCCGCTCGACGAGGACTGAACGCTTTGAGCAGGCGAGACATTGGCAACGACAGTTTTCCGCGCGAGGCTGCCAAGAAAGGGAATGCGACGCCAGATTTCCATGAATGCGTCGCGATAGGGCTTTGCGAAGGCTATGATCGTCACCGTGTTCACGGTGGTGTGGGAACTCGAGACGATGAACGTCGTTAGAGAAATGACTAAATACACACAGTTCGATAAGCTACGAATCGCTGGCTGACACTGTGAGTGCTCCGGGCTGAGCACAATGGCGAGGCCGAACGTCACGTACGGCAGAATGATCATCAGCGTCGGAACGAGCAGCTAAATTTAACTCGTGGCGGCTCAGCAGGCTTTAGGTCTTTTGATGTTCATTCCCAACACGTAGAAACGGTTTCTACGTTTTTATTCTTGATTTCGATTCAAGAAATGACCTATTTCCGATGCCATTTCCGTTTTCTTAGGCTTCTAGTAGTAAGTATTCGGGGTGCTTAATAAGTTTCGTTATGGTCATTGAAAGATTCAGAAAAAATCACGAAGAGATTTTTTCTGAATCGATCACGATCAAATGGGTCACGAAGGGATGCCAGCGAGGTATTCACCTAATCACGCGCAGGTATGGAGGATGGCACGCCGGGAGGCGCCGCTGGGAAAATGGGTAGAAATGGTCCACAAGACTACAATAACGTTGAAAATAGCATATTTTTGCTATATTAACCAATTTAGAGCCTTGACACCTTAAAAATTAACCAACGTTCTACAAATTTTCTGCACACGCCCCCCCCCCCTCTTCCGACCAACGTTCCCAACTCGGATCTTCTTTTTCTTTTCAGTTAGGTATACGGGGACCCCCCCCCCCCGTATAACTGAACAGATCCCGCGACTCATGTCCAGCCCTACTGAGGAAGTGGACTTTGATTGAACTCACTTGCACAACCAGAGACATCGTGAGCGCCCTGTGCAGCGCGTACGTCTTCGCCGAGAAATGGTGTCTCTTTGCCGCGAGCGATCGGAATGTGCCGGTTGCGAGTAGGGTAAAAACCAGTAGAAACACAATGATTTCGCTGACCCCTGTCGCCGAATAGACGACCAATTGTGGACGCGTGCTAACTGTGAATAACGAGCAAGCAGAGTGTCTCGCGAAGAAGGGATATATAGACGGATAATTCTGAAATTCAGTGCTCCCTGGCAACATCTCATTTTCTTACTTTTCGAACGTCATCGGCGTTTTCCTCCCGCGAGGTTATGGCCCGAGAATAGGCAAACATGGCCGGAACACTGCAGAAAACTTGGAACAATCCGAGCGCAATGATACAGCTTGGGCGTCTGAGCCGGTCCTCTTTCTGCTGGATCGCTGCAAAGCGATACAGCATCGCTGCGAAGACGGACGTTCCGCACATTCCGAGAAGCACGTGCATGAACATCT
>JNEY01000306.1:103065-116110 GCA_020875895.1 Aphelenchus avenae
CCCTCCACCTTCATCTTCAACGGGCCTGGCAGATCCAGGACGCCGCGTAACAGGGCGTGATCCGCAAGATATCCATACCCATACAAACATCCAAGCAGCCCAAATTATTATAACATCAGCCTCAAAGATCTCAGCAGTCGCATGAATTAATCGTGGCAGAGCAAAAGCGATCGAATCATCTGCAAGATTCTCGTATCCATACGCATAACCATGCAAACCTTAACTCAGATAATAAAGCGAGATGTCTCAGGCCTTAACCTCAAACCTTGAATCAAGACGACTTGGACCCTAAAGCGAGAGCACTCACAGCTTGAGCAAGACAGCTCAGGCCTTAACCTCAAACTTTGAAGCAAGAGAACTTAGTGCTTAAGCGAGAATACTCACAGCTTGAGTAAGACGACTAAGACATTAACCTCATAGATTGAAGCAATATATCTTAAGCTTTAACCGCAGCTTGCCGTAGTAGACAGATCATTGGCCGCCGTAGGCGGCACCATGGCTAACAAATATCTGCACTTGGCCATGACAGCATAAAACCACCCTCTAGGAAGAATAATTGTGCTTGCGAGATTACAATGCTTGAATGAGTCTTAAGGTCACAAAGGTAATTCACGATTGCGTGACTTATGCATAAACAAAGGCCGCCGAAGGCGGCCCCACACCTAATTTCTTAGTAAATAGTGCAATCGTTTTCATGCCTGGGAATGACGAACAATTCACGGAATTTACGGCGGGAATGACGAATCGCGGACCGCGTCATCCCAGTAGGAACGAGGCTATCTAACAATAACAACCGTTAAAACATCAACACTTGCCAATCATGTCGGGCAATGTATCTGCCGCCGCAACTTCCTTCGAACGCGTTTTTTTTTAAATCTTACGTGTACATTACATTTGAGTTCATTGTTTAAAATACCCGGCTACTTTGGAAGGCGTTTTGTCGAGCTGAGAGTCATATTCTCGTTGGAGATCCTTCATAAGCTCAAGCCGATATAGTTGCTGGAGCAGTGGTTGGCTTGGCTTTCCGTCAAGCAAGGGGGATAAGGGAGCCAGGGCCGTAGCCTAAATTTCACGACGGTGTCTTTGTGAGATTAATGTATGCTTTTGTTTCGTAGCACCTGACCCTCTGCTTTAGCGACGCTCGACGCTGGCGATGCGACGTATTCCGACTGCGGTCTTCGTTTTGGTGCTGATCGACGCCATCAGTGCGGACTGCACGTCGGGCAACAAGACGCTAGCGGAAGGATGTGTCCGATGCAAGTGTAAGCGTCTCCATTGTGAAGCGGTTTCACGCTGCTATGTGTACTTTCTTAGACCCATCTGGTGAAGGCCTCGTCCAACAGACATGCAAGGACGGTGCCTGGGAGGACCGTCTATGTCCCCAAGTAGACTGCAGACAGTCGATATGCGTCTGTAGCGACGATATGCCATGCACAGCGATCGTCTGCCTCGTCGAATCGTGTAAGACCACAAGTCTATAAGCATGAACTCGTTGAAACAAATAAAAAGCGTTTACTTTTCACGATCAGGTGAGCTTCACGATTGACGATATATCCGAAACAAGTCCCAGCAGATGCGATAACACGGGTACATACGGGGCCCTTTGGCAAAAACGTTTTGGCATGGAAAAACGGCATGACAGCATTCATTCATGACGAAAAAAAGAAAAAATCGTCGTGACGTAATTTCTGGACGCTCCCTAAAGTACGTGATGCTCATATGTGTAGGAATGTCCCGCCGCTATGCGCTACAAAGCAAATTTCCGCAAACAATGCCAAATTTCCGTCTAATACTTGGTTGGCGAGCCCGGGAACACGAGCAAAAAGGTTCGGGAGGTTCACATCAAACGCAAAAAAAAACTCCGAACCCGAACTTCCCCAGCCCCTAAACTTAACTAAGCTGAAAGTCGAGTTTATCACCTGATTTGAAGTGAACGTCTCACTGAGTTCTATCAAAAGGTCTCGTTCCTAGCCGCTGTGCCCATGTGCATAGCACTAGCTATCGCGTGAAAGCGCGACCATAAATTTTTCGTAGCAAACCGACTGAGCTGACACTTTCCATTTTTCTTCAACTTTTCATGGGCAATCGGATGGTACCAAAGGTGAGGAAGTTGTGGGGTTTTGACTTTGAATGGACCTGAAACCAGCCCTTTAGTGTACAAAGAAAGGATTTGGCATAACCAAAACCGGAGTTCTAATGTCTTCAGTAATTCATAACAGTGATTCTTAGATTTAAGTTCAAGATTTGATTCCGAAAATACACATGATTTTCTAAAATTTGCTTCCAAAATAAAATATCCGCCCAGAATGCAGCCCTGCATGCCACGTCTAAGTGCTGACGGTGTCCAGCTAGGCATTCCGTTCGCTGATTTACGTCTTTCTTTCTTTATTCAAAGACATGGGTGATATCGCATATTCATCGCAACATTTCTCGGATCTTCTCCTCTTTGCGCTTGTCCGAGCGCTTCTGCTTCTCGAGCTCCTTGACGTGTCGTCGTCGGCCGGCCTTCGGGACGCTCTGCACCGCCGACGGGTCGTAGCTCTCGAAGTGCGTGACCTTCTGGACTGTCTTCTCGAGGCCGAGCCCCGTCCGGTCGCGCTTTAAACTTGTCTTGATGGGGTACTTGCGGCCCTCGCTCTTCTTGCCGAGTCCTCGATGCTCGGCCCATCCGCTTTCTTTGAGGAGGCGGTAGCCGCGATTCGACTGCGGGATTCCGTACGCGTAGCCTAAAGTGCCAAACTGAGTGAGACATCAAAACCAAAAATATTTTTCATGAAAATCTTTGAAAATAAACATCATGAGAAATTTTGAAATAATTTTTTAAACTTTTTTCTTGATTAATTCGTTACTTTCGCAAATATTAATTTAATAAAAATATGAAATATGATCGACACTTAAAAAGTATTAATTTTTATGATGCAATTAATTCTTATGGTAAAATTACCTTCTGCCGGCTGCTTCCGCGAGTTGACCACATGCAGGATGGACGTCTCGTGTCCCGGGTCGGAGGTCTTCGTCTGGCACACTTCGCAGTGACGCTCCGTGGCTGAGTGCGCCATCGGATGCTGCGGGCGGGAGTCGAAGTCGCGTCTAAAACAGACAATTCCTATAGAATAACGACGTCTGGATGAACGCACTTGTAGTCCTCCAAAGCGTCCACGACGCTCTGATGGCGGTTCATCCTCGCCAAGTCGACCGCCCTCCGTCCGGACCCGTCGGTGTGGTCGAGGTTGGCGCCATACTGCACCAAGTAGCGGACGACGCTCTCCTTACCGGCGGCCGCAGCGCACATCAGAGCCGTCCAGCGGAACATGTCTTGAACCTAAAGCAGGCGCCGGTGAACCGGATGTCGTTAATACAAACGAGGAAAAGGCGTAACAATCATTATCTATCTACCCTCTCATTATGCCATACCTTACTGTCAAAAATTGGGAGCCCTATCGAGTACCACAACATGCACCGTACTGATTCCGGTACGGAGAACGAAACGGCGGGGTCAGTCCACTACGGAGTACGGGACGCGTTCGGCATCCCGATCAGGGATGAGTTCTGATCGGATTTTCAATTCAGAATTTGAAAATCAAATTCAGAATTCAGAATGGCCAAAAACGTCTGCATTCAGAATTTTCAGAATCAGAATTCAGAACTTATCCTTTTTGTTCAGCTGCCCTAGGGGTGGTGTCTATTCGAAGTGCGGGAAGGCACTAATCTTGTCCAGGCGGCGAGCCTCGCCCCTGCAAGCATGGCCCGCCGCAGTCGACACCAACGAATTTTAGGCGAAAACCTGGTAAATACACTGAAAATTTGGTCTGGCGGCGCCTAGCGGCGGGCTATTTTTACTAGTACAATAGGGTCTCGGAAAGCTCATTTTACCTAGTGCTTCATCTGACATTTTGGCCCTTTTTCAGAATTCCGAATTCAGAATGGACCAAAACGTCAGTATTCAGAATTTTCAGAATCAGAACCCATCCCTGATCCCGATCTTTACGGACGTACCGTGTCGTGCTGCTGGTCGTACCGCAGTGGTACGGCACGGCTGGCACAGTTTCGTGACGTGAGCACGTCGAGGGAGCGATCCTCACGCCATGGATCAGATCACAGCGGAGGGAAGCACTTGCCTGTCCTTAGCACAGAGTACGGTACGGCTGCGGCTCCCATTGTTTCGTTTATAGGTCGGCAACCGTACAGGTGATACGGCCGTATCGCCGTAATATCGGTACGGAGTATGGTACGGGTGGGTCAGTTCAGTTTGGCTTACGGAGTACGGTACACGGCTCTAGTTTTCTCGATTTAGCACTAGTACAGTCCGTACTAGTACCGTACCGTATTACGGCCTGCACTGTCGATACCGTACGATACGTGGCACCGTACGGGTCAGTACAATACGGGATACTGAACGGGCGCCGGTTGTCGACCTTTACTTTACTTCCACCAGGTCGTCCTTTGTGACCTCATCTCCCAGCTTACCTCCAGGTTCATGCCCCTCCTTCGATAGTCCTGGACCGTCTTCAAGTCGCCTTCGGAAGCCGCCTTGAGGAACCGATGCACGTCTCGCTCGGTGAGTGGCTCACCCGAGGGTTTCTCGTGCTTCGTTGGCGGTACACGTCGAGGCTTCTTTCGGACTACCGGCGGCGGCGGTGGTGGCAGCGGTTCGGGTGCTTCGTCCGGGACCTCCTGCTTGACGACGGCAACTAAACAGGGATGTAGCTTGCAAAGTTCAAAGCGAATCTTGTTCAACTAAGGCTTTTTTCGCGTGATATTCGACTCACATGCCTTGCATGGGCTATTCTAGCGGAGCTAGACAGGTCCTGGCCACTGATATACTAGTCTGGTCCTGTGGTCGGGGTCCTAGGCCCTGGTCTTCAGAAAATTGTATTCAACCTGTACTAGTTCCATCCGGGTCGCCTTAGGCAACCGTTAGGACTGCTAGAAATCTGCGGAAGCAGCGGAAGACGCTGGGCCCAAATGCCTTTGATGAATAAGTTTACTGTCTGCTGGAACGGTAATTCTTCAGATAAACACATCTTTAGCGATATTTTAAGGGCCTCCGAGACAGAGTTTTTGCGTGAGCGTTTTTCTAACTATCCACACTTAGTATGTGTAAAGAGCTTACTTGCTACCACTATGTTTTCCGTATGGCTTTAGTTGCATATGAAAGCGATTTTCAAAGGACTTTCTTCTTGTAGCATTTGGCCGTGGAGAAAAGCATTCAAATGCAAGAGGTTCTTTTGATTCGGCGCTTTGCAGTTCTAGGCGGAGTACCTTTCTTAGCGGGTTCCGAAACGACTTCCTCGTAGAATCGTCGGACTTCTTCGCCGCTGAGCTCAGCACGTGTGCAGTTTGCGCTAGTCGATGCTTCCGCGGCGTTCAGCCGAAATTCCTCGCTGCTTCTGACGAAATTAATGCGCTTGTAGTCGGAAATCAGATACTGCTGGGTAGACATGATTCTAAATTAAGTTGTGAGCAACGCTGGAATGTTGCAAAGTAGGATGGTGAAGAAATATTTCTAGAAAAGTGCCGCTTGCGCAACGGTTGTTGTTAATGTGGTCCCGATGACACTTCGCCAAGGTGCTCTGGGGAATGATGCGACTTAAGCTTCACCGAAGGTTTCCTAAAGAAATCCGGAAAAATGCTTGGGAGAATGGAAGGACATTCCGACAACGTCATGTGTTGAGCACAATATTTTAACCAGGCTAAGTTTGCTAGGCCTCACGGCTGCAATGAAACTCATGGTTACATGGAATGAACCTTTCGGCCTGGCAATGGTAGGATGTTTGTTGACGTCTGGCCGTGTGATGCTGATGCACAAGAAATCCTTGAACTCACGAAGGTTTTTTTCTGATACTGACTTGTCCACTACCCGCGGAATGACATATGGAATACGTACTGCACACCATTTGTTTTCACGGCTGTTCATGACCTTGCGTGTTCGTTTTGTTCGAAAAGGTTTCATATGTTCCTGTCATCTTCCACTTCGTCAACTTCCCGAAATCGAGGTACTTCACAGCTGCTGGGCTCCTTCAGCTCCGGAGCCGATTCGACTTAAACATTTATAGACGTTTACGATTCAAAATGGCCGATATTCGATGCTGATTCGATTGTGATTAGAAAAGGTTCGATGAGTTTTACTGTGATAGCAATCAGCAAACAGTTAAAAAAGCCTAAAACGGTGCGAGTTGACGTTTCGATACGCAAACAAGCTTTGCCGAAGGTATTCGTGGTCGTGCTAAGTGACTCGTGCGCGAGAAAGCTACCAAGCTGAGAGGTGGGAAACGTTATTTGGACCGATTCAGGCTGTCGAGTTCTAGTTACAAAAATGACGATATTCGACGTAGATTCCGAATCCGATGTCGAACCGCTTTGATGTTCACCTGAGCGAGGCTATTCGAACAAACACTGTGAAATGCTTTCCGAGCACGAGGGCTTGCATTGTACCCGCTCTTAGGGGTTGCAGTCAGGGTGGTCGTGACTTCTAAGCCGGTGCAACAGTATCATTTGCATTCATAAGCCTAGGCCTAAGACGCTTGCAGTTCTTAACAGATCATCGGAATAGACTTTCGTAATGTTAGCCAATGCAGAATTGAAACCCGTAGCCCTCAAAGCCCGGTTAGTGATGTCCGGGCAACAAACAAGTGTTTCGCAAATAGCTAACATCCTTGCTTACAATATAACGGTATTCATGGTTCGCGAGGTTTCATACAGCAAATCATTCAGTGTTGATACAAGCAACGAATTCCCTTAGGCGGAAAAGACGTAGGCAGCAATACCTTCGTCACTGTAGCCACCTTCGTTGATGGCCCTGCGCCATTCGTCGTAGCTCGTGGTGTAGAAGTGATCGTTGACGCGCGCATGCCAGGCTCGATACAGTGGTAAGGTCTACAACGATATTGTAAGCGCACCGCTGTAGTAGTGCTACATATGTTCCTAACCAGCCAGCGGGTCAGACTTGGTTTTATGTCGGTGGCGTGTTTTTACAATGGAATCGTTTTGTTTTGGGATGTGAGACGGGTAGGAAGTCGTAATAAGACGTCTTTCATCACTTACTTTTTGCTGAACAGCTACTGGTCCCGGTGGCCCTTGCGGTCCCGGCGGTCCTTGGGGTCCCGTTGCACCAGGCGGACCGGAAAGACCCGTTGCACCGGCCACGCCCGGAAGCCCGTCGGCGCCGGCTAGTCCTTGTGGCCCTTCTGGCCCGGGTGGACCAGATGGTCCGGCCGGTCCCGGTCTCCACAGCACGATAGCAAGCAGCGCGAAGCAGAAGGCGAAGTTTAGCAGTATACCAAACTTCCAGAAGCAACCGATCTAAACAACACCGATCCGCACACATCAGAGCTGGCAGGCCCGTGCGCTTTGTCATTCCCCACGCTCCCGTCAAAAAAAAATTCGTAAATACAAATCCAGACTTCGAATGGTAAACGTCGAATCCAAATTCCCGAGTTCTCCCACGGATTTGATGCATGCAAGATAACGTATAGCAAACCCCAGGCGACTGCTGACGTCGAAGAGCATTGTAGTCGATCGCGAGTCCATTCGTAAGCACTTCTCGCTCACCGTGTAGCTTCTCTGGTTTCGGGAGCATTGGGCTACGCAATTTGCATGTGCTAAAAGTGATTTACTCTAATTGTATTCACGGAAATGACTCGTAAACGAGCAGTGAACGTAGTCAGACACGGAAATATTTTACAGAAGCTACACTGGCTTTATCTTAAAAGCTTTTATAAACGCAATGTGGCCGCCTTCCCAGCGGCGTCCGTCGACTTCAGAATGCTTCGCAACCTTATCAGTTCTGGTAAGTCAATTACTTGGCACATAATGAGCAATAGCGCCAATAACAAGAATGCCCAAATATTGCTTAACCTCTGCTTCGTCATTGGCCGTAAGCACACTGTCTGCTCACCGAAATTGGGACTTGAGCAATGCTTGCAAAGCTTTGAGTATTCGTACAGTGGGTCCCCCACGCACTGGCTCTTCCGTATAATCATACAGGGCATGTGCCTGCAGAGAACATCGCAATACTATGCTGGTGTAGGGGCTCAGTGGCTAGCTGCATGCTGCTTAATCGACTTTGTCCATCCCTTCAAATCCTTCAAATGAAATGGCATCCTTCAAATGGCCATCCCTGTTTGGTGGGTTGGATTGTAATCGGCAAGGTCGATAGAGTCCGGCCTGCATTCGTCCAAAAGAGCAGCGGAAGGACACGCTCAGGAGCTTGTTTGGTTCACGCTTCAGCTTAATGATCGGGGAATTTCAAGGAGGAATTAAATGAAGAGCAAAGGGGACTGATCCTCGAGATATGATTCTGCCGAAACAAGTTCATTCACATTTAACTAAGGGGACTTGTCCGTAATACGACAACAGACAGCGGAAAAATGAGTCACTTTTCGAAATCTCAATTTTCCGTATCCACTCCTCCCATGTGAGCTGCTTTGTAGTCCAGTTTGGAAATCGTTAAAAAACTTATTTCTTATTTTAAGCTCTCTTTTTCCCTGCGACTGTTCATGACCCTTGGGTTTGTTCTTTCAAAAATCCGGAGGGGGAGTTGCTAAAGAGCAGGAGGAGTTATTGGAACGGACACGGTACTCGAAGACGCATGCAGGATTTCAAAGAATTATGCGTGCGGTTTCCCTCGAAACGCCCAGTGACAGCAAGGCAAGAGCTGTTTGCTCATTTGGCCATCTAGCGGCCGTTTTAGCTGACCGTTGTGAACAGTAGTTTACCATGGATCGCCGGAAAGAAATCAGTCAGCGTTGCCCTCGGTGGACAATGCACAAAAGACGGCTTTCCAGAAGCCGCTATGAACGCTAATCGTCAATGACCATGCGAGAAAAGACCGGGGATCTGTGACTGCCGACGCGCGACTGCGCCGGCTTCGTCTGTCGCGCCACGGACAGCAGGAGTAGTTCCCATGTATCGTGGACGCGTTTAATGTGAAGCATTTCGCTGAAGAACGCCGCAGTCTTGTATAGTTGGCTTAGCGTCTTTGGTTGGCTCGGAGTTTCTTTTTGCTAGCCACTGGTTCATCCTGGCGTCCGCGTTGCCGTAAAAAAAGGTCAAAACCGCCTTAATTTTAAAGCCAAATCCCCTCATTTTCTTGTAATCTGTGAGGCTTATACGAGCTCAATGCAGGCGGCAAGTGAGGAACACAGAAAATTCCGTTTTACCAAGAAATATGTTTTTTACGGTTTTTTTGTTTCCGACCAAAAATGGTAGCTTTTTTTCGGCGCGAACGACTCTTTTAGAGCTGGTTTGTATCGTTTTCCCTGGCGTTAAACGGCGTGAAAGACCCAACCCTGGACGACCCGCTCAATTCCTTGGAAGCTCGGGGCATGCTAATTTCATCACATGTCTTCTTTTACAGACCATCTTCGTACTTGTCCGCTTCCGCTCCGGCTTGAGCCGTCGCCGCGAGGAACGCTGTTTATGTGATATTTGTGGCAGTGTGCTCTTTTCGCCGAATCTCCTTGCTGTTCACATGCGCATTCACACCGGCCAGAACACGTGGAAGTGTGAAGAGTGCAATAGAGAGTTCGCTGGTTTACGGGCCTTAGCCGAACACAAATTCAATCATCCGGGCGAGCGTCCGTTCACATGTGATCTATGTGGAGCCAGCGTTGCAGCCAGTGACCTCCCGTACCACCAGGCTTTATGCGACGGGAGCAAACGGCCTTCTTACGTCGTTGTCACGCAGGTATGTTGCCGATCACACTTATTTAAAGCGCAGTGCGTAGGTCGGTACCTTTGCCAACGTAAATTTGACCCCTTTATTGGAGTCACATGGCGTTATTTTGGTTTCTCTTCGCTACAAAATGAACAAACAGCGAATGGATGGAGCAATTACTAGCTCGATGATAGGGGTCCAGTCGTTGTACCACGTGATTACGGCTAGCGTCGAAGGGCACACAAAGTGCTGCCCAGCCGCTAGTTCTTTCTTCCGTTTAAAATAGTTTTCCTCTGAAGTAGGAGAATCCCTGTGGAGGCGAACAGAGGTCAGAATGGTCTCATAAAGCACCCTGTTTAGATGAACAAGCACGAGGTCAAAGAGGAAGACGTGCGAGAGTTATTCTCTCCTGAGCCCGGATGCTCTCCCCCGCCGGGGCGCCAGAGGAAGGAGGCGAAGCGCGAACCACAAGAAGACGAACTTCCTCTCATGTCAGCACTGGCGTCGCGTCCGCAGTATACAAGTACGACAACATACGGCGAAATGTGGTCAAGGGCTAGGGTAGATGGTGAACACTTACCAAAGAAGACACTGCGCTCTTGTGTTGACCTGAGCAAATCGGTTTCCAGCGTAGAGATATACCTCACTGCAGGACGTGTTCCTTGTAAAGACAGGTGTGCTTTCTAGGCACAAACGAAGCGATCAGTCAGCCGCGTGCAACCCGGCTTACGGACCCGCAGCTGCCGACGCCGACCAAAAAGCTGAACGCCGTCGTCGTTACGAAGGTATGCCTAGTGGTGATTTCGATTTTATCCCATAAATTTACACTAGTCTCTTACGTGCGCTAACGCAAACGCAGCGACGCTACCGGAGTTTTACAAGAATTTCTACTGGTCATGACAGTTTGTTCAAGTGGCTGGTCTAAAGACTGGCTGTGACATGCGCGTATCCCAGCACTCAACCCTGTTATGCATGTAATTGCACCCGTGTCGCCTCGTACGTCGGTGCATGCTCTCGATTGACGTCCGCTTTACGTCTTACTTAATGCTACATGCGTCGCATGTGGCTACATGCGCGGTATAACGGAATAACGTTATGCATACGCATGCATAACGCAATGCATGCGTAGGCATGGGCATCTCTACTACATACTTCTGCATGCGGTTCCCGAATGGTACGCATCACTGCGCGCATGTCATGTGCCCTACACCATGGCTTGAAGCGGCATGCGTGCGTACCGCTTAGTACGCATCATGCGGTACCGCTTGGTACCCACAACTGCACGCATGCATGCTCACAGTATGGCTTGCTGTACGCATTTTTCTAAAAATTAAATTATACCCTAGTTGCGTTTGGTAAGTTTTAATTATTTAATCTATCGTAGTTAATAATTCACAAGGCCCTCTCCCATCCTGCGCCAACATTACGCCGATTCGAAACCTTTGACATGTCGCTCCAGCGGTTGTAGGCTATAGTGATTTGTGGCAGGCGAGGATGAACTTTATGGCGTCAAGACCAAAACGAGACTGCTTAGTAGCGCACAGATCACGCTGTGTTTAGATGAACAAGCACGAGGTCAAAGAGGAAGACGTACGAGAATTATTCTCTCCTGAGCCCGTATGCGCTCCCCCGCCGAGACGCCAGAGGAAGGAGCCAAAGCGCGAACCGCAAGAAGCAGAGCAATCTCAGCAGACCTGTTATCCGTCTCAGTCGTTGGTGACTGAAGCAGACACAGGACAATTCGCAACTGCTAGCGCAGCACAATTCTCTGCCGTTGCTCTGTAGCAACTCCACGCGACCTGGTGACACCGGTTACGATGGAGCGCGACCACAGCACCACTGAGGACGGATCCGTCGTCGTCAGCTCCACGGCGACCGCCGACTGGAACGTTAGTAAATCTTCGGCGCGTTAGCAATGTGACACATGAGTTAGTATTTCAATGGAGCCAGGAAGTGTTCGCAATGTGTCACACATCCGCACCGCATGTGTGGCCACTGCACGCGGTGCGGCTTTCTCGAACGCAAACAGCAAAACCATTCTGAAGAATTTATCTGACAGGTAGCTTTTCCAGCAAAAATTGTTTTGCGGGTTTTTTTCCGCAGAAAGTTGTGCGGGCATGCATCTCCGTGTGAACGTAGCTTAACCTCCTTTCTCTCAGCTATGGAAAAAAGTTAGCACTGCCGCTTTCAGAAGACGACTCGTTGCGACACCTTTCGATGCCCAGAGTGTGGCTTTATCGCGTCGAATTACGGCTTTCTTTGTCGACATCACAGTGAATGCCACCGCTAGAAGGACCTTAATATTAACGTCGACGCCTCCGAAGGAATGGTTTCTGCTGTTTGCTAGTTGTGTTCCGACGAATAAACGCATTTCGATCATATGTGAAACAGATTGTCAGGCGTTGCATCGTCTTTGTTGCTTAGTAAACCATGCGCCAGAATGTTACTGGAAACCCCTCTCTAACGCTGCTAGTTTTGCCTCTTTCGGCTTTGGGTGGATCCGGTTCAGAGTAACGAAAACGAGTGAACGATGTGAAATTAGTCCAAAATCTCAGTTAAGTCTAGAGCAAATTTAGACTTGTAGCTATGTCGAAGTTTAAGTACTTAGACTTATGCCTAAGTGCTTCGATTTTCTAATCTCCGGCCGCGAATCCGCATGCCACACCACGAACATCACAAGCGCTTCCCGTGTATTCCCGAGGAGATCGATGTAAACCATCTCATTCATTAATGGCGCATTCTTGGCCGGCTGGTTTAGCGTCATTGATTGGGTCCACGTTTTTTTCTTCGCTATGATTCGTGGCGTGCCCTGCTGCCCGCCTAGCGACCGCTTTCGCTTCCCGTAGTAGGCTGTACCGGATTACCACAGATGACCAAACAAATTTCAAACAGCATCGCCTGCGGAAAAGGTCACTTTCCCTTGACGCATGTTTTTCCGCTCATCTGCCATCGCACCTGATAAGTGACCGAGGATCTGTGACGTCTGACGTGTAAAAATGCCTGCTCCGCATGTCGTGCCGCGGCCAACAGAAGCAGTTCCCACGTATCGTGGACGAGGTCAATGAGAAGGATTTCGATGAACAATGGCGCAGTCTTAGCCCGTTGGCTTTGCGTATTCGGTGTGGCTCTCGTTTTTTGACCGTGATCTTTCATGACGGTCCTGATTATCATTGTTCGCCTACCAAGCCTTCATAGAGAGCACTCTCTTACCGTGCTGTTTTTTTTGTGTTCAGCAAGATGCTTGCCTAGGAACTGTACTCAGACCCCGATATCGGGGCTTTAGAGCCTTTAGAGCCGCTAAGAAAGACGATGAAATTCTCGTAGGCAGTAACATATTAGCACACATCATGGCATCCCTTCTTCTAACGTTGCGGCACATCATATCCT
>JNEY01000307.1:0-17172 GCA_020875895.1 Aphelenchus avenae
AAGATCACCGTGGTTGACGCGGCCGATGTACTTCCGGCTGAAACGCATGACTGCCTTGCACATCAGGAAGAGCCGTAACGTACTGGTAGCTGTCGTAGACGCAGTTTCAGTGGTCGACGTAGTGGGAATGGTCGAAGTCTCCGTGGTTGATGGCGTCGATGAAGTTCCGGCTGAAAGACAATGGTCATGTGAACCTCGTGAACCTCTCGGACACTTGTAAAACGTACTAGTCGACGTAGTAGGTGTTGTCAAAGCAATTTCCGTGGCTGGCGTCGTGGATAAAGTTCCGGCTGAAAGGCAATGATTGTTGTGAACTCAGTATACAGATGTTGGCCTACTAGTAGACGCGGTAGACGCGGGTTCGATGGTCATAATAGTAGGCGTGGTCGAAGTGATCTCCGTGGTTGGCGTTGTGGTCGCAGGTCCGGTGGATGGAGATGTCGGTGTGATAGATGCTAAACTTCGTCCTCTCATCGAAGCTGTATTGTTCCTCTAGCTTAACTTCGGTCCTGGACTCCGTGATGTTTTCCGTTCCATTCTGAACCCCCCCCCCTGTTTGTTGCCGTTCTGTGTCTCAACCATGCCGACCTTTTGTCAAAGCTTCGAAAAGCGGCCTATAAGAAGTCGAACTATACGATGAAGGCATATTTTTCGCTAAATAACGGAACATGAAACGGCATTATGTTGGGACTAGAGCCGGGGAAACTTCGGTTTCGATCTTCGGCGTCTTTCTTTGGCTTCGCGCTTCGGACAGAAGGAACCGAAGCTTTTCGATGGTTTTCAAAGGCTCATAGGCGACAACATTTCAAAATTTTCGGCAGGATTTGAAATTGTTAGTGAAAATTAGCCGTCGTGGCGCCTATCCGCGGCCCACACAAGCTCACGTAACTATCGTATATTCTTTGGGCGCTTTCTGTGAACGTTTTGCACATTTTTTTACCTCAGATTCGGCTTCGATCTTCGGTGTTTTTCGGCTTCGGTTTTCGGTTTTAAATTTTACCTTCGCTTCCGCTTCGTTCCCAGACCCGAGGGGTCTCTAGCCCTAGTTGGGATCTCGCCATACAAGTGCTAGTGCAAGCCAATCGGATACCTTGTTGAGGACGTGGGCCGCTATGGTGCGCCTTTTGGCGACTTTTAACTCGTTTACTGCGTGCGGGTTTTTCGTCATACAAACTGCGGCGGCCGTTTACTGGTTGTGAAAAAAAGACCTTTTTCTACATCCATTCACTGCACTTTTTTTGTGGGTAAAAGCTTTGACGGTGGCTTGAGCGTTAAGAAGAGCCCCGCTTACCCGGGCAGGTACACAGCTCCTGACCAGGCACTCCGTAGGACCGTTCGCACGGAGGCTCGCACCCGTCGGTCGGTGGCGCTGGTGGTATGTAGTACTCTCTACGGCCGCCGCCATTTCGTCCATGATTACGACGAGTGCCGCCGCCGTAGCCACCGCCTGCGTATCCGCCACGGCCTCCATAGCCGCCTCCTAAGCGTGAACGACCACTACTTCTGTAATGGCCACGATCTCCGCGGTAGCCACGATCTCCGTGGTAGGCACGGCCTCTACCATGGACGACTTGAACGGCGAGTAGAAGCGAAAATAAGAAGACAAGTGTGAGCGGAGAGCGCTAAAAGGACGATTGTTAGGCCTTAGCTTCGAGGTAGAAGCAAGCAGAATACCCTCGATCAGGCTTCGGCATCGCTTGAGGATGCTTGATCAGGCTTTGGGAGAGCACTACAGTTGCGTACATAAGGGTTTTCTGTTTATGTTTTCCCGTACTTACCATGTTCGCAAAAGTAGTAGCTTCACGCGACGGAACGAACGGCTCACTGCATGACAGGCTACAGAGGACGGAACGAGGCAGAGAAGTTTCACACTGGAATCGAGTAGTGAGTTGCGTCTCGTCATCTTACATGACAGAGAGTCCACTGGAAACGAGAACACGATGCGTAATCGTAAACATGTGCAGCAGAAGAAGCAAAACAAAGGATTTTGATGCTGTGGCTACACAACTCTTCTTTTTTCGCTTTTTCCACTTCACAAAACAACGAAGAATCCACGCTGCGTTGGCTGAGTCATCTGCAACAAACACTCGATGCGCCGACGTCGGAGTGAAATATAAGATTGCGGTCTGGAATAATGTAAAACTCACCTTCCAGCTTTCCGCTCACTGATATCACGTTGAAAATGAAAATCACGTTGAAACGGACACTATTTGCGGATTCTGCATGCCTGAAAACCCCCAGAGTCATCGTGCTTTCCGGGCACATTTGACAAATTATCACCGATCCGCTATGCGCAGGCGTGCGTACCGCTCGCTATCGCATGTAAGCATGAGTCGGATTTTGTGACTTTGGGTAGCCACAGCTTTTTTCTTGTTAACCGGTTCGGCTGTAACTCTCCAATTTTACGGACTTTTGAATCCCTGTCGAATGATACACTTGAACCCATAGCGTAAACTTTTGGCGGGGGGGGGGAGACCACCACTTAATGCCTAAGGATACTGTTACCGCTAACGTGGTCCATTCATTCGGAAGCCTGCATAAAGGTTGTTGATCTTTATTTCCAAAATGTTACTTTCGAAGAGAAGCACTCAGCCACGAGCAACTGGGTATGGGTCACAGTATTTCAATCGTGTTCGGAACCCGGCCGGTATGAGCCTAAACATTAACGTATTCGGTCAAATTTCAAAACACTTCCGCTCGTCGCTCTGGCGGCGCCTGCAATAAGTTTTTGCAGGGCCACGTCGCCGCCAGATGAAGCAGAATGGATGGTGGACGTCGGCTTGGGTTCAAGCTGTGATGCCATGTGCCCCTTCCCCTACCGTACACCTTGTCGTACTGCTCGTACCGCCGCACCGTAAATCCTTATGCACTAAAGGAGTGGTTCATGTCAGTAGATTTTTTTCAGCTACCCCCCTCATGTTTAGTATCAATCAATAGGCCTTCTAACGTTATGTACAACTGGGAAGTTTCAGTCGGATCAGTCGTCTAGAAAAAAGTTATGATCCATCAAAATTTCAACACCTGACTCATGCTTAACTGCGGGTAGCGAACGCTATGGAAGCATGCGCCTAGTGGGAAGAACGACATATTTACCAAGTCAGCACTAACAGCGAATTAAAGCATGCACAATTCGGAAATAACGTCCATTTTTAAGTCGGGTTTCTGGGGGTGGGGGGTCGTGGGTGGGGGAGGGCCCTGCTTACATGCCATAGAGAGCGCTATGTAAGCATGCACGTAGCGGGTTATTTTGCCAATGTTTTGCCAATCGGCACGAGCAGGGGGTTTCACATGGAGATTCTGAAATATCGTTCATATTTAAGGGAGGGCCTCTGGGGGTCGGGGAAGGAGGGAGGAGTAGCCGTCATGGTTCCACGCGATAACGGGCCCGCTAGCATGAGTCTCGGAGCGGGGAAGAAGGATATACTTGCCAAACCTGTTGGCGAACGAAGCTAGCGTCAATTTACAATGTGGAATATATGGGGCACGAACAAGTGTATCTGATTGGTACGGGTAATCCCCAATAGGGGCGCCGCGGCTGCTCGAAGCCCAGCCCAGCAATACGGTACGGTACGGCGTGCGGCACGGCACGGCGCGCCATGGATTCAAGGTATAAACTGATTTTCGTGCGTCACGTGTTCATGTGAATCCTTTGCTGCATCCGCAATGAGCGTGGACTACAGGCACTCACTACGCTTTGGTCGCGTTCGGCTGACTTTGCAAGGTTGTTCGCAGTTTGCTCTTCTGCATAACCGATAGCGAAGTCGCCTCAGTTAGACATGAGTATGCATCGAGTGAAACGACAGGAGAGATAGAAAGTTGTCGTAAACAGACGCCTACGTACGGCCTCGATCTCGTCGTCGGATGCAACCAGAGTTCAATGTACAACCGACTCGCGAAAAGCCGTGCACACACAAGGCGTGGCTTCGCCTGTGGCACTTTTCTTTCGGATACACGCGGATGACGGCGATGTCCCTCCATGGCCATTATAGAAGCATTGTTAGTGGGTCGAGGCAAGCTTGTATGCCAATGACACGTTGGACGTTCTTCTTTCACAGCCGCGATCATTGCGTTTCGTTGCGTCCGTCAGGCTTTTCTTTGCCGCTGCATGGAAGGATTCATGTCTAGTAGTTTGCGCGTCGTAACGAAATACTCTCTGATCATTATCTCAGTCTAACGCACAGTAAAAGAGGTGTAGCGCAGGCGACACCAACGTAATTTTATGTGGCTGAAGCCTGCCCATCGAAGCCTGGTAGGTGGCTTTTCTTCCTTTTGCCAATCACTTTTTTGTAACCCTCACGTATGTGCTGATAAACAGGCGGTAGTCCGGTCATTGCCTCTGGTCTGAAACCACTCTCCTTTGTCTACTTTGCTAGTGACGGTGTTCGTCGGCAAGGACACCTGACGACCCTCGGTTTGCCTCATCAACTGGTCACTGCATGTGTTAACGAAACTTAAAACCTCAAGATCTTTGTGTGACAGCTTCACTCAGCTTCCAGTTGGATGCATTTGTGAGCGGCAGCGTACAGCACGAAAAAAAAACAATTCCATCGCTGTGTCGTTCCTTTCCTGCTTCCCCTGTTAGTTTTGCACCTCCGTTCTGACCCATCCCGCGTCCGTACCGTTTCGCCGGCCCTGTATAACAAAGAACGGTCAAGGAACTGTACATGGTACGGCACGGTGCAGCCTATCTAATTCCCTTCCCTAATTTCCTCGAATAATTCCCCCCTCGAATAATTCCGCTCTCTAAGGGGGCAAGTATTTTTTTACAAACTACCTCAGCCAGTTAGCTACTTCCTACGTATATTCGATGTTTTCTGGGCTTTATTCATCAAAGGAAGGGGTTTCTGGAGGCATTTAGGAAGAATTCACTGCACTCTGACGCCAAATCTAGCAGGGATGCGGGTCTCGGTCTCCAGAAAACCGAGACTCGTCGGGGGGGGGGGGGGTCCGGTCTTGGTCTCGGTCATGAGCATATCTGCTTGCATTGAGATTCTTTCGTGTTTCAGTCGGTAGAATTCCAAGAATTCCAACGCAAACCTACTAAAATTTTCTTGTTTTATCAGTTCTAAATGTTTCTATGCAGCTTCACCCCAAAATTTTTCGAACTTCTTCGCACTTAATGCATTTTCGAGATCGTCTCGGTCTCGATCTCGGTGGGTCTGGTCCCGGTCTCGGTATTCAACTTTATGTCCGCATCCCGGATATCTAGTCATTTTCCGGCGCAGCACGCACTGTATTTTTTAATTTAATTCCGTCTGCCCGCGCGGACCGATGAAAATAATTTCCCTTCCTCGAATAGTTCCCGCTCGGACGATTCTCTGCTCTTGGGGTATCCGGCCAATAATTCCCCCGGGAAATTATTTGAGGAAATACGGCACTCTCTACATCACATGTTGTAGCCGTCAGGCATATGATACCGTCGTGTCGTACATCGGTTTCGCATAGCAACCATTTTCGCAATCGGAATCGGTCCATAAGTTGCACTCTAGCAACAGTTTTTAATTGCGCCGTTCGCCAGGTTCATATCTACGGCCGAAATTTCCGCTCGTACTGCTTAGAATCGGTATCAAATGCTGGTTTTTTTTGTGAGTCCGTATCAGGAATCGGATCTGTTTTTTTTGTTTTTGCAGCGTCGGAACGAACTCGGCTCCATCACGTGAATGGCACCCAGGTCTTCGCGTGGATTGCATTGTTGCGAACGTCGGTTTTCTTCAAATCCCGGCCCCGCTAACGATACGCCTGCGCGCTACGTGGCACACAATCTGGCTCGTCGGTACTGCCGCATTTTGAATTCGTTTATAATAATCCAAATCATAATGCTAGCGCATTTTGCTCGATTAGAAGCTTGAAAATTGGCGAGCTTGGTCAAATTTCAACAACTCCCGCCAAAGAAGCGTAAAGGTCGCTCCGGTGCGCCTAAGCAAGCCACACTAGGTGACAAAACATCATACAATTAAGCCTAGTAACATAACAAAAACTATATTTTCGAATTTGTCGTTCGTACTTGTTCTTTGCAAGATTGCGTTGTATGATTTCAAAGCCTTAAGCTCGGGCCGGACCAGGCCCGCCTGAGAGGAGATGGAGATGGAGTAACCAGAAATTTGTAACACTCAGTGCACAGTGTTTCGGAGCATACGGTACGTTGCCGGTAGTTGACGCGAATTGGATGGCAGAAGTTGGCTTGAGATCAAGAAGAGATGGCGTGGACTCCTGCCCAGGGATCTCAAACCCCCCCCTGTATCCAGGGGGTACCCCCTGGATTTGGCTTTTTTTGCCCCTGGTTTTCGTGAGCAAATCCAGGGGGTATAAGGGTCATGATTTTGCAGTAGTACTGAATTTTTCGTGTAGAAAGCCCATTATTCCACTGAAATAAGTCGTTGGCTTCGTCTGCGGCGGGCTAAAACGCAATTTCCTTCGGAAATCACGTTTATTTTGTAAAAATTCTGTCTGCAACGGCGGAATTTTTCGGGCGAAGCTTTCCTGGCGGAAAGCTCAAAGAGGCATTTGAAAGGTGCTTTTTGGAGCGCCAGTAAATCTTGAAATAACTGAAAAACAAAGCAGAAAAATAACTCCTGGTTTACCCCTGGATTTTACCTGCAGGGCCCTGGATCTTGGTTTTCGTTGAGACCCCTGCTCCTGCCGTACCGTACGGCGTGCCTTACTGGATTCTCCGTATCGTAAACATGGAATACGGTTCGGGTAAGGCACGGTACGGCGCGCGATAGGTTCAAGGTAAAGACGGATTGCGTGCGTCACGTGTTAATGTAAATTTTTCGCTGCATTCGTAATGAGCGTGGACTAGGGGTTTCCCCACGCATGTGGTCAAGTTTTCAACTTATCTCGGCTGATTTTGCAAGGCTCTTCGCAGTTTGGTGTTTCCTGCAAACCCGATAACGAAGTCGCCTCGGTTAGACATGAATATGCATTACGCGGAACGACAGAACATCGAGAAAATGGTGTAAACAGAACGCCTACCTACGGCATGCCACTCGTCGAGGCTCGCCGCACATGCAGCCAAAGTCCAATGTACAAGCGACGCGCGAAAATCCGTGCAAACACACGGCGTGGCTTCGCCTGTGGCGAGCGAACGATGGTCATGTCCCTGCAGGGGTCTCGCTATCGGTTCCAGCGCTGAACTCCATTTCGCTGCACATTCTCAACAGCCCGACTTAGGAGTAGAGTTTGGCACCCGTACCAAGTTACAGGCCGTACCCGTACCCGTATTCTACGGGTACGGGGTACGGCACGTGGTACCCCCCCCCACCGTACCCGTATTTTTGGCATTTTTGGCCCGCCGCTAGGCTCCGCTCCAAATTCGTAAAATTTTTTGCTAAAATTTCGTTGGTGTCGCCTGCGGCGGGCATATATCCGTGTACTGCTCCATTGGATGACATCTAAGCCACTTCATTTCGTAGATTATTCGCCCATCACTCCATTTTGGCCTGTTTTTGGGCAAAAAATCAAATTTTACCACGGGTACGGGTACGGTACCGTGTTTTTCCACGTCACGGCACCACGGCATGGGGGTCACTACGGGTACGGGGTACGGCACGGGAGCACGGCAGTGCCGATCTCCACTTAGGAGCACGGTTGGCTGGTGAATGAAAGGTCACGTCATCAATCTTAGTGTTCGCAGTCGGGAGCAATTGCGTTTCACAACGTCCGTAGCATTCTTTTGTCCGCCTTATTTAACGTTATTAAAAGGTCGATGTTCCTCAGTGCAGACAAGGGCTAGAAAGTTCTGAAATTCAAACCGAATCCGAAGCCGAATTTCAGAAAGTTCCGAATACCGAAGCTTTCATCCCCTGCTTCTGGCTGATGCACTATGCGTATCGTACCTATTAGGACAAATGGATAAAAAACTTATCGTGCTTGGACTTTCGTACTAAACTGCTTGGATTAAAATTAGATTAAGTGAATTAGATTAAATTTAAATTAGAGCGTTCTAGCGGCGAGCCATTTTAGCTACTGCAAACTTCGAAAAAATCGGTTTATGGGCCGAATTCGAATCCAAATTATCGAAGGCAAATATGCACCGGATTTCTGAAGCTGCGAATCCATATCAAAACTTCTTCCCAGCCCTCGTGCCGTTGGACCCTGCTTCCAGATGAATGTGTTTGCGAGCGGTACCGTTGTTTACGATGCTAACGCCAAGGTTGACTAGAATGTGAGCTCCCATTTTAGCTTCCGCAAGACGGACTCATTCAACCAGCGATGGGCCTTGTGACGCTCGTGAAAAACTACATGATCTGGACGCAAGCCGTCGTCGGTAAGTGGCGTTAGGAGCAGCGACGTCAGTACCAGGGTTGAGTACTTTTTTCGCGGGCCGAGACCGAGACCCGAGACGAAAACTATTTTCTTCTCAGGACCTTTTGTAGGATCTGGCTTCGCCTGCGGCGGGCCCAACACGCGGCTGAAATACAGCAAAATATCGGTTTCAGGCCCATAAAAGGAGTAAAATTTGGCATTATAGAAACTTCCAAAAAATTGCCGGAAATTTAATTGGTCCAGGAACAAGAAAAAAACGCTAGTGGGGCCGAGACTTGGCAAAACCCGAGACCGAGACCCGAGACTTACGCCCCTGACCCGAGACTAAAACGAGACCCGAGACCGCCCAGGCCTGGTCGGTACGTCTGTTCTGCGGACGTCGGTGTCCGTATGGTGTTTGTAGAGCTACAAGCTTAGTGATTTGCAGCTATATACATCAAATACTCCTTCATGAGTACATGTGAATTTGCTCAGTTTCAGTGGCGCCGCTGATTGCACGCGCAAAAAGCCATTGGATGCAAGCCCTGTGGACGCTGGTCTTCGTCGGCACCACGGTAGCGTTCTTAGTTACATCCTACTACATGATCGTTGATCATCTTGCCCACAAGAAGACGACAAGTATTAGGGTAAGTTTAACTTTCTGAAATCTGCAACGAGATTTTCACTGAGATGAACGTTGCACACTCAGTTGCTAAACCCTTAAATCAACAGCAATGTGCCGCTCCCAGTAGATCCGAACCTGGTGTATTCGGCCATGGCATATGTCTAAGCCTGAGCAAGAAGCTAAGCGTGTACGGAAGCAGAAGAACACTGCTAAGCTCTCAAAATCTGTGTCGTAATTAACTTTGGATTTTAAGCTGTGACCGAAAACTCCGAGTCAGAAACTATCGTGCAGGACAACGTCCTGCGGTCCACTTTCTAAAGTCGTCCAAGTCAATTAGAAAGTTACGAGCCACGCTTTTGGGTTTTGTTCGATTCCAACGCCAGGAAATTCAAAGCACGTCGGTGCTCCAGGCCACGTAGCATGGTCCTCGCCAGTTCCTTTGCCAAATGCGGCTGCGGATATCCTTGATGAGGCTTTTAGTCCTTCAGACAATTTACGAAGAACAAGATCTACAGGTAGAATCTTGTGCCAAAAGTACACCATGGGAGGCCTTTGGGTATGTTTATAGTTCCCCCTAGAAAGATTTTGTACACTTGGTCGGATACTTTCGATCGACCTCCGGGGGAGGGGGTTCTACAGAACATACGGTAGAATCCCCTTCCCCGTGGAAAAATTATCAAGCGACGGGGGACACCAGCACCGCCGCTTATGCGTATTTATGTTTCCCTTGTGACTGGGACAACGAGGTTATTAGCCTAGCAACAGGCTTGTCCTAGCAACATCCCAGCAACACACTCATACTCACATTGGTTCGACAGAACCAAGTTGCGTTTGCCTTGTAGCGAAGCTTGTAAGTATACGGTTCGACCCGTGAGCAAGAACTTTTGGCGCTTGTTAGATGCACTTCAATAGCTGTATTGCTCATACGACTTTTTAGCTGTTCTACGAGCCGCAAACGCCCTTTCCCGCAGTGACATTCTGCAACCTTAACCCGTTCAAGAAATCGATGCTGGACCACTCGCCGGAGCTGACCAACTTGGTATAGTTCTTCGAGATTTTGCCAACCCAATTCCGATTTCTAGCAAGCATCGTACACCTACGTGGCCAAAGTGAAACAGGCGAAAATGGCGAGCGTCAGTAGGGCAACAGCAAAAGCTACTATAAGCAATGGAACCGAAAATGACCCTAGAAGGAAGCGGCAAGTGGAAGACACGAAGCGAGCTCCCCAACCTTACAACGTCACGAGCTTTTCCAACGGAACCGTTATTATGGACATCGAGGGTGGGTTGTCGAAGCTCATAACAGTATAGGGCGGAGAATGCAGCGGTGCTATTCGGGATCTTCACTCTAATGACATCGCACACGTGAAATGTGTGTAACAAAAATTGTTAATGGTCTCTTTGGACCGGGACCGTTGCCGAGAGAAGCAACCGGAACAGGTCAGGGGAATTGTTTTGTTTTTTACGCACTCTTTATATTTAATTCCACGAATAAACTCGAAGAGCGGCAAAAAGCCAAAGCTGATTCATTGATACAGACCTAAAACAATTAATAGGCACTACGTTCAGGCTGTGGAGAAGACAACCAGGCGAAGAGGTTCACACTGGCAGGCATGAGCAACTGGACAAACGACATGGCGAGCGCTTTCTATGAATGCGTACGTTCCAATTTAATGTTCTCTTCAAGGCACATTAGGCATCTAAAGTAATAGCATAGTCAATCTTGGTTTGCAGTTTGACCAATTCTGCCCTTCTGCACCTCCGCTGTTGACGCCGACCAGCCCAAACAAGACCACGCTTGCGTCGCAGACATTGACAACCGGCCTGCCGACCACGACGACCGGTGTTGCAACAATCGTCCCTACCACAAACACGACTGCAACCCCAACCGTCACACCGACGTCGATGCCGGTGACGAGCTGTAACGTGTACCAGAACGGCCTAACTGCACTGAAGACGGAAACGCGTTGCCTTGATGGAGCATTGAAGGAGCACACCGAAAATTTCCTGGTTGCGATTCTTGCGCAGGCAGAGGAGAATTCCTGCCACTGCTCTCCGGCAGAGACGACCGGGACGACGACACCGTCGAACAGCACGTTAGAGACGACGACTGCTCCGCTGACATCGGCTGCTGACGCCGGTCTCTCTGGTCAAAAGCTGGACAGCGGGAAATGGACGTGTGTGGAAATACCGAGTAAGGCTTTCTCTAAGATTACAAGATCGGAGGGGTGTAGCGGGACCAAATTTCGAGGTGTGGGGCATAATCACATGATCAAAAATAGGACCCGTGCCTTCTTAAGCGCCGATCATTGTCCACCGGCACCGCCAGCTCCGTTTTTTGACAAAAGGACAAAAAACCGTTCCAGTAATCGGCCTTCGAACGTGTTTATAGAGTTATTCTAGAGAGTTTTACTTTTCAGCAGTCCTCCCACCCTCCAGCAGGTGCCGGCTAGCGCCATTCTTGCGGCTTTGTGGGTAAATATTCGTTGAAATTTGACTCTTTCGTGGGTCTATCTAAGGGCATTTTAAATGTAAATAACTACCCGCAGGCGCTACCAAAGCGGTTTTTGAGCTTATTTACGTATTTTCAAAAGTAACTTATCCAGGCGCCATCTGCGTGATTTTTGATTATTTGGCAAAATTAGTTGAGTCTTCGACCAGAATGTGTTAACTTCGGCGTATCTGTCCGGGTCTAGCCGAGGCCAGGCCTGCACATGATTTCAGAATGATCCGCACGCTCTAAAATCGACCTAAAAAGAACTGTGTTTTTGGGCAATCATAATTTTTCCCGCACAAGCTTTTGGTATCCAACCGTTACCTCAAAGGGCCCACAATGCTCAGGTGAAGTTTAAAAAAAATTAATTTATTGCTTAGATTAGCTCGTTTTCCTCGCTCAATCCCGCTCTTTCGCTCAGTCACCATCGCTGTTATAGGGACTACGACTACTTCTACGGAGACAAGCAAGTCTACGTCGACTACGGCCGAGCCGGCAACAACAACGTCGATGCCGTTGACAAGCACAACGAAGACGTCGACGACGACAACGGCTACTACAGTGAATACGGCGGGGACTACTTCCTGGACAAGCAGTTCGATAACCACTAGCGAAACAGCCTCGACAAGTACGGACGTTCAAACGTCTACGGTGACTTCGACGGCGGAGATGGCGACAACAACGGCGGCACTTGCGGCTACGTCACTTACCACGGAGACTTCTGCCACATCGAGCGCAATAACTACGAGTGCATCTAGCCGGACCACCTCAAAAACTACAGACGTCGAAACCTCTACGGCGACTTCAGCGACCGAGACGGCAACAACACCCACGCCAAACACGACTACGTCAGTTCCCACGGAAATGCCTACCACGCATGAAGCGACAAGCACATTGGAGCCGACAAGTGTGCAGACTGTCGGCTCCACCGCCACAACGAGTGAACAGCCCGCTTCCACGTCGTCTTCCGCGTCTTCTGCAACCTTGACGAGTGTGCCGGGCACGACTTCAACTGCAACACAGACTGATAGCAGTACCACTAGCGATTCGTCGAAGGCTTCTCCCACGTCTACGGAGGCTGACGCAACGTCGACAAGCACCTCGGTGCCATCTTCGACGTCGTCGAGCGCTATATCGTCGGATACGGCGTCTACGACCGAGCTAAAGTCGACTACCGAGCATGGAACGTCTACAACATCCACTGCAACGACGACCTTTACCCGAGGGATCAGTTCTACGATAACCCCAAGTACTCTCAGTCTTCTGTCCACAACGTGGGTCTCTTCGACGACGGCATCAAGTGTCACTAGCCCCACTGAAGCAAGTAGCTTATCGCCCACTGTTGCAAGTTTGACGCCCTCGACGACGCCCACTACAACCGTTGATTCGACGTTGCCAACGGGTAAGCCTAACCAGCCCAGATGTACGGGAGTAAACGTGGTCCCTACGAGCATTGTTCACCTTTAATATTTTTCAGCGATTTGTTATTTTCCTCTTTGAAAGCTTTACTGTGATGTGGGTGCCGTGCTAGGGGGTACCCCGTACCCCGTACCCGAGGTTGACCCCGAGCCCTATAACTCGGGGTAACAGGTACGGGTACGGCCCGTACAACGGCTCGGGTGCCGGTTTCTAGTACGTGCCCACCGCAGGCGTCGCCAGAGCAATTTTCACTGTATTTCGGAAAATTCGCCGAAGTGCTGACAATGCGATTTTTCCGCTGGTCCGGCGCATCTTCGTAAACCCGACGGGGGGTGGGCGGGGGGGGGGGGTAGATTATATGGCTTACCATTAACTACGTGACTTTTCAGATACCTCTTCGGCGACTACCGATGGCAGTTTTCTGGCATCTTCTGTCGCACCAATCATGAAAACTTCCGTTGCTACACGAGGGCCTACGGACGTTTCAAGTCCAGTGCGTGCAACTACCGAAACCACAACCACGGCATCAGCCCAAGGAGCAGGCTCATCGACTTCTTCGCTGAGTACAACGTCAACGGCAACCACTGCAGCACGCAGTGCTTACGCATCCAGTCGACCCTCGACGCAAACAACGAAGCCCTCTTCGAAAAGCAGCAGCAGCAACGGTGTGCCAGTAGACACAACGTCGAAAACGGCCACCAATTTGATCGAATCAGCAGCGACTACAGATGGTGAAACTGTGGATTCTGCACGAACGACTGAACAAGCGGTGACCAGCACAAGGCTAGCGTTAATTTCGTCAACTCTGGGCCGATTGTCTTCGTCTCCTGCTACACTAGCTACGACCACGACTGCTACATCGAACGTGGTAACAAGTGGGGCCGCTGAAGTGACAGCAACCACCATAAACGACAGATCTTCTCAGCGTTCGAAGACTCAGACGGCTAGTACCCCGACTCCGAAGGGCAATACCGAACTTCCCCACACGACCACAACTCCAGAGAATGAAGGTGGATCAGCGGATACAACGGAAAGTCTGATGGCTACTAGTAGCTCAGGATCTACACCGACTTCAACCGCTACAGAGATGACGACGAAAATCGACAGTTTCGATTTGACGTCCGCGACACGTATGCGCACTTCATCGGCGCTGCTAACTGGGCAAGACACTTGGGCGACGACGTCAGCCGAAGGAATTGGTAGCGAGGAAAGTTCGACGCTGGACGTTATGGCGATTACTAGGATAAGCTCCAGCTCCGGCTCCACAATAAGGGAGGAAGCCGAAAGTACTACACCAACTGCCAAGACCGGCGATGGGCTAGACCGCATGTCGTCTCCTTCAGTGACTTCACACACTCGAAAGACTTCTTCGACCGGTGAGGCCGATGACGAGCTGGACCGAACGTCGTCTCCTACAGTGACTTCGGCCACTCTAACGAGTTTGACGGGGAGGACGAGCATGGATTCCACCCCACAAACGACCGGCGGATCATCCTCTTCAACGGCTCAAACTGAAGGAAGTGCTGCAACCGCCACAAATGAGTCCGGACCTACTGGAGACAGTTCGACCAACACAACGCTTCCAACAAGCGAAACAGACGAAACTACGCGGACTACCGAACGCGCGCCGTCTTCTGCATCGCCAACTACGAGTAATTACCCGAATACCCATGAGCCTCCCTTGAGCCTCGACTTCAACCTGAGCGATCTTACCGAAGAACAAAGGAAACGACTTGAATACTTCAGCAATGCAAACGAGTTAGACGTAAGTGTCGTTTTAAAGCTAGTTCGTCTTTTTAGCGACACGGCCTTCCAAAAGGACATCGAAAAAGCATTATTTTGGTTGATTTACTGTCTAACATAGCTGTCAAAAAGGACCTTCAGACCAAAACGAAGAATGATGCGCAATCGGGTCATCAAAGGTTATCATCGGAGGTACACCATGATGTTCCAACGCGATTCAGGATATTGCTGTTTTTTGGGGGGTTGCCCCATTTTATGGGGTTCAAGGGTGTGTCGGAACCAAAGTGAAGAATGACTTGTAATCAGACATCAAGGGCTTTCATTTCAGGCATGACTCGATACAAAAAATTAACATTTTTGAGGGACGGTTCACCCCCCCTTTTCCGGGGTCAAATGGTGTCTCGATTCCAACATTAAACACCCTTAATTCAGTAACTCTGGATTTGAGGGTATCATCGGCATCATTTTTTCTAAGTGGGTTCCCGTCGGAGTTGGAGGCCCAAATTTTCGGTGGTGATAGGCCTTAGACTGGTCTATAAACTGGCCTAGCTCATTTGGTCACAGCGCGTTGCCGCGCGGCGCAGCGCTGCGTGCAAGCAAAAAGGCGGATTTTGGGCATTTTTCGACCGCGTTTTTCTCGCGAACGATGCGTCGCGGAGCTTAGCGATTTGGGGGCATTGGGGGCTTGCCCTGGGGGTTTTCGGGGGTGGCCGATCGATTGGCGTTCTCAGATTTTTGATCCCGATCACTGCAGCGCCGCGGCAGCGCTGCAGATCAAAGTGTACCCATTTCGGCGTTGATTTTGGGCACTTTCCCGGAGGAGTTGGAAGCTGAAATTTGGTGGAACGATAGAGCTTCGCATGCTCTGCAAAATTGCTGTTGACAGTTTTTTTCGCAGCGCTGCGCAGCGCGGCGCTGCGCTGCAATTTCACGTTTTTCTCGTGTTTTTGAGCGCGAAATTACAGTAACGGATCGGTCTTTACTGTAAGTGGTACGGCGACTGGTTTGACCACTCATTACAGTAAGTACAGTGACAGTAATACCGTCAGGTTACAGTAACGGGGAAATCTAGGTGTTGTCCACAGTTGTCCAAATGAGGTGCAGCGGTACCCCGCTTTTTGTCCATTGCTGCTCAGTGATGTCCAGCATTGTCCACGAGGTTGTCCACCCGGTTGTCCACTGGTGTTCATGTTGTCCACAGCTACCTGAGCCAGTTTCTTAATGCTGTCCAGTATTCTCCGGAAGCTGTGGACCCTAACTTGTCCACCTGTGACAAAATGGTCTCAGGAGGCATAGGCGTTTACTAATTTAAGTGAAGTGGCACCCGAAACTTGTCCATTAGTTGTCCGGTGTTGCTTAATGTTTTCCAAAACTTGTCCACAGGTGCCGTCTGCCATACCCACTGATGCCAAACTTGTTCAAAGGTAGCCAGATACTTCTTTGATGGTGAGCAAGATTGTCCAAAACTTGTCCGAAGGTATTAGATACTATCCAAACTGGCCAAGATTTGTAAAAGAGCTTATTCAATGGCAAAGTGGCATTTAGGCAAAATTGACAAAGTGTACTTTAATTGCCGGTAGCACTTAGCTTTTTCTGAGGAGCCGGGACCTGCTCATTAGGCCCGGCCCGTTGGTGGTTCTGTGTTTGAAATCGAGACCGGCTCGACCCGGCCCGCCGTGCCTATGGCCCGATGTCCAGTGTTATATACCAGAATAAGCCGAGGTCTAAGCATGGTGAGGGAACCACGCCACGGGAACTACGTTTAACTGGATAACACAATTTAGCCCTACATTAAACCGAGTGAGTCAGTGAGTCTTAGCACCGACTGGCGTTAGACCACAGAAACCACAGGAGTAGGCAAAGCCAATGCTTCTGCTGAAGTAAGCCTAGCGCAGACCTAGAACAGAACAAGCTGATTCTATGCTTCTGCTGAAACACGCATAGGTCGGAGGAATCTGAGTATAAGTAGTTTTGAGGAAGAGCCTGGCCCGAGATTAGAGGAAGCACTAGCGTTCTGCGGATACTATGCCTAGCCAAGGTACAAACCTAAGCATACGCTGCAAAAAAAAAAACACTACCAAGAGCTAAAATAACGAAGCCGAGTCTAAACATCTACCGAAGAAGGCAGACGGTAGACCAAGACAATAGACCTAAATTCCAGAAACATCTCTGTCGGAAATTTAGAGCTCTGTTAGACTGAGCCCAATTCAGGCAAAGTTGAGCGAACATGTTTGCCCAACACAGTGTAAGTGGTACTAGCCCATTATGAGGGGTCATTCATTTACGGAAGGGGCTCAAAATTTCTATGTTTAATACGGGGGAGGGCCACGGCGCTATAACTGTGTCCTCAACCCTGTGCAACCGGGCCCTAGGCCCGCCGGGCCGGGCCGGGCCGGGCCGGGCCCGGGCCTCGATTTCGCAGAACCAGCCCGGCCCGGCTCATGGCTAAAAAATTGCCACATTTTGGTCAAATTTTCGACACATTTTTGGCAAATTAGGCAAAAAGTCGCTCTGACGGTGCCTGCGGCAAGCTATCTTTGGTTAAAGTACTCGAATATTGCATTTTAAAGTAATGATAAGGGGCAACATTTTAGGCTGCGGAAAGTACCAAAGGGGGGACCAAGGGGATTTTTCTTGTCTACACT
>JNEY01000307.1:19242-34813 GCA_020875895.1 Aphelenchus avenae
CGGGCCCGGGCCGGGCCCGGGCCTCAAAATTTTGCCCGCGGGCCGGGCCGGGCCTCGACTTGAAGGCCCGTTGCACAGGGTTGTGTGTCCTTTCACAGTATAAAATGACCAAGTGACCCGCATACTGGACCTAAATGCGTCTACAAGTCCAGTAAAGTAGGGGGGACAAATTTAAAAAAAAAATGTTTGACCCCCTCAGGCCAAAAACAGTGACCCCCCATACCGATCTAGTAGCGGATAAGTAGAGAACACATTTGGACAGGTTTTGGTTATCACTGGCATCAGGAAAAAAACAACACTGCGAAGTAGCGGACAAGTACTGGGCTCCATTGGTCAATATCAGACAACTTAGATTGACTCTAACTTCTTATAGTGACTCTGGTTATGCTGATCGTTTCCCGGGTCAGTGTTTCGGTGAACTGCCAAAGTCACTGACTTTCGTCGAACTGAACTGACCTGAATTGATGACTTTGACCATCAGTTCAGTTCAGTTCATCGCGAAAAATTCCAGTTCACTGACACTGACCAGTGCAGTGAACCTTACCCTCAATCCACATTTTGTCAAATCCACAGGACAGCCCGTCAGGACAGCTCGGCCCGTTAAACCCCATTTTCCTACACATCTCTCAATATCAAGCTGGCTTAGGATCTTCAAGGAAACCCAAGATAGTATCTTGTGCCTACTTCCTGAAAATATTTGTTCATCCAATGGTCCCGTCCCACCTTACCCGACCGGTGGCTTTCTAATTTGCAATAAGCTGCCAAAGACAGTGACTTTTAGTAAACTGAACTAAACTGAATTTGTCCTTCAGTTCAGTTCATCGCGAAAAATTTCGGGTCATCGGAAACACTGTCTCGGATCTACAATGCATGCTTAATTCAGAAAAAAATTGGTCGGCCGCCCGCGGTGCGGGCGGCCCATCAAAAGCTAGTGAAGAATGGTTTGTAATCATCGACGACATATAAACGTGAAAAAAATATTTTTGCCCGGCCGGAATCGAACCCCCGACCTTCAGAATGGTACGCCAGCCACTTAGGTACCACTGCGCCAAAGGTCGAAAAATGTCAAAATTAACGACTTTCAAAAAATCATAAAAATTCGAAAACGCAACCGATTCGTCTGAAATTTAAACTTGTTTAACAGTTTTTCAAGGGCTATCCAATGATACCAAATTCGAGGGGGTAGCTCAAAATTTTTTTGTGACCCACCCGAGAGCCGAGTAGGGTTTGTATGGATGCTCCTCCAACATTCAACCGTTTTACTTTAAAAAATTTTGAATCTTTTCGTTGTTTTTTTTTTTGCTACGCGTCTTTGAATGGCATGCTTTCAGCCGTCGAACGACCAAGCGACCTTGGACGCGTATATGAAACTAGCCCAACAGGCCGTCGCTGCGAAGATGTCGGCGGAACAGCGGCAGGTCCTTGGCTTCCGGCTGAAGGACCTGGTCTCGTCGTGCATCATGAACGGCGAGCCTTGTGATATGGAGCGGTACGTGTATAGCTTATTTACTGGTCTCAGTCCCCTAAAAGCGACTTAATGAGGAAACTAAGAAGAAAACTTGTTAGCCCACATTCACTGCAATCTTCCTTAGTCCCCTGTTGTTCATTTGTGGCGAAACCTCGTTAATTTTCTACAAATTCGAAGGTGGTATTCGAGAAACATGGTAGCCGACTGATCCCACTTTGGTCGGTTTAGCGATTTCCAACAAACCTTCGATGTCGACTACGGCAACTGCTACACGTTTAATTACCGCACTCCGGTGAAGTACGTTACAACACGCACCGGGTCCGCCTACGGTAAGCTGTACCTTGCTCAACTCTCACTTACCGAGTGTGTCCCTTAACAATTTTTTTCTAATTATTGAAAAGCCTACGTAACAGCTCTGTGATCATCTCATATTTTATTGCCGCAGTGGCGTTTTAATGGCATCGCGTGCGATTTTACTCAGTGCTAAACGTCGAAATTACGAGCATTTTGCCGTGTTATGAACTCGGCTTTTATGTTCGGAATTCTCGTATCAGAATTCCGAGGCACTCTTTAGGCCTGCCTTGTATCATAAAGCACGTCTGACACTACCAGGGCGGTTTAGGACTGCGGATGACCATCATTAGCAATTCGACGGAACGGCTGCCCTCATCCTCTGAAGATGGCGTGAAGATTGTTGTGCACGCTCAAGATGTGACTCCATTTCCTAACGTGGAAGGATACAGGGCGTCGGTCGGCGAATCTGTGTGGTTTCAACTGACTTATGTAAGTTTTTCGCTTGGACCTGAGCAGTGAAATGTAGACCCCTACGGCTAAATGAAGCCTGGAAAAGATCGTAGTATCCTTTATATGAAACGTTGACTTTTCATGTTCTCCACTGTAAGGAACATGTTTAGAGCAAGCTTGCCAAACTGGGAGCTCCCTATGGGAATTGCAGCACCCGAGAGAGCATTGCAAAGAACAAGCAGCCGTTTTACTACTACGGGTCCTACTCGACCGAGGTAAGCAACCTGTCCTGTCAGCATAAACTTTGGCAAACCTCCTCCCGTACCGTACTTTGTTCCGTAGAGTACGGCACGGTTACAAAACGGTCCGTTTCCCGTGCCGTTCTCCACTAAAACGGCACGGAACGGCGTCAATTAAGGGCCGTGCAACACACGGGTCCGTACCAGTACGGAACGGAGTACGGCCCCGTTTTTGCTCCGCCCCTGCCGTGCCGTATTGCGTCCCGTAACCGGTACGAAGACCGGAACGGACAACGGTACGGTACGGCTCCCGAAGTCTACCATCATCATCTACGCATACGACCGTACCCGAATGATTTAGGGCTGCCTCCGGTCTTGTTTCCAGAAGAATCTTGCGACCACCTGCGGCTGTGCCGACTCGCGCTTCCCGTCTCCAACGGACATGAACGTCACGTTCTGCGACCCCTTGGAGCCGTCGAAATGTACGCATTTTCGTTCTGTCCAAGTGCCATAGTTGTCGCCCTTAGACAAGTGTCTGAAGACCTACATCGAGGAGCGTGGAGACTACCACTTTGTGAAGAACTGCCAGTGTTACGACTCGTGCGCCGACACCGCGTACAGCTCAACGGTGTCGGAGAGCCCTTGGCCTTCAGGAGACTTCTTCTATGGCGGCTTCTGCCCATTGGCAAGGAAAATGGACTCTGCTGACTGTGCCGAACTATACCGGTAAGACGCGTTGCTGAAGCAACGATTACTCAGCTGGTGCTTTCAGCAAGAATGCTCTGAGGCTTGACGTGAGCTTCGCGGACCTGGGCTATGAAATGAAGGTGGAGGAGCCGGTTAGCACCGTAAGTGCAACCTGTAACGAGGGGTACGAGTGACACAAGTGGGGTACACCAGGGATGGGTTAGATTTCAGTTATTTTTTGCCTCAAAAAGGCGAGGCTAGACCGGGTTTTTCCGTTATTTGGAGTATGTTTGCGAGGAGGTTGGACAGATACGGTCCGATTTCTGAGACCTCCTTGCTATTCCACGGAATTCTGACTCAAATTTTAAGTTTTCAACCTAAAATCTGGCTTCGGCGCCGCCTGCGTCACATCGTTGAAATTCGAACGGATGTTTTCGACGACCGGGACCAAAACCACCGAGACTGATACCGAGACCCGCACATCCCTGTAGTAAAACCAGATTGTCTTTTCAAGGCAGGCAGTCTTCGAAGCTAGCACCTCATCAGCCAAAGCATATCATACAGATTCGTGTAACCGGACCTTTCCAACGATTTCGCTTGCAACAACAATTTTTGGCTAGTCGGAGACCTCGTTAAGATAAAGGCAAACCCGCTCGGGCATCCAGCATAAGAACACTAGACGGCCTAGATTTAATGATGAAGTGACCTTATTCCAGGAGTGGAAACTGGCCAACGACTTGGCCGGGAACAGCGGCTTGTGGATCGGCTACACGATGTTGAGCTTCATCGAACTCGTTCTGATCGGCATCCAGTCGTTCCTCTACGTCTTCGGGTTCCCCGAGCTGCCGGAAGTGCCCAGCTGCCTTAAGTTGTGGGAGGACGACGAGGAATCGGAGGAAGAAAGCGAAGATGATGCTTCAGTGGACGGCGGCGACGCGGCAGGACCGTCCAACGGCGGTTCTCTCGAAGCGAGCGTAGCGCCGCCAAAGAACTTCCCAAACAGCATCGGAGAGGAAGGTAAAAACCATCGTGAAAAGAACATGGCATTCTAAGGGCAGTACCAGGATTGATGTGTCGTCAGAAGGACCTAAACGGTATTTTAGTGCTTACCCGACGCGTCGCCGCCGACGAAGCGGATGTGTATGGCCCGCCGGTTGCCGTCCTCCAGTTGGATAGCTCCAGGTAGGCGCTTCGAAGGGCGGCGGAGTGGAGAAAATGAAAAACAGCATAACCATTGTCGTCCAAAACCATCCTAACGGTTTGCGCTTTCTACAAAACAAGGAATATGATTTTTCCGTTACACCGAATCATACGCGAAAATTAAAATTAAGTTAAGTTAGTTAGTTTAAATTAATTGATTAAATTAAATCCTTTTTAGAAAACCACACCGAACTTGCGAAATCCCCAGTCCGATTCCGAATTCGAAATTTCCCATACGCTGTTACAGACCGGCGTACATCTGGCTGTGCTGGTCACAGTCGACCAACTAGGGCAAAACACAACATACCACATCAAAGCCAAAAATGCACCGCATTCTCCGTTTCCGAATGCGAACTTCGTTCCCAGGTGCATAGCCGAGTGCTTCCGCAAATCCGAAATTTCTCCCGGACCGGAAATATAAGCGGATGTGCGAAAAATCGTCAACAAATCTTGCATGCTTCGTTAAGCAATTCCTATGCTCCTCATCGAAAGGGCTAACCTTTTTGATAGTATCTAATGGTCTTCTCCGGTTTTGTAGTTGCATCTAACCGCTGAATTGCGGTACCATTTTCCTCTTGTTTCTTTCTGGACCACTAAAGTGACTGTGTCTTCAGCATTGCCCACCTCTACGCTGGAACCGCGGATGTGCTGGACGATGGAGACTTTTACTTGCCGCCGGCTACCTACTTCTCGCCGGACAGCTTCAGGTAGAGAAACTCTTTAATGCTTACAGAACCTTTAATAGAGAGCTCTCTCTAGCTCTCTATCTAGAGAGTGATGGAAGGAAAGGGAAAACGCTAAAGTGACGCATAAGAAAGATTGCACCTGAATTCATGTGTTCTTGTCAGATTCAGAAAACCAAAAAAGTGATTGTTCCGACCATCGACCCATTTGTTTATTTTGACTTTGTTTAGGCTTGTCATGGGCATAAAATGGCTTAGGCCAAGACATGCAAAATTTTTGAGATTCCCACACGGCTTAGTAACTTCCCAGAGATTTTGTAGTTCGGTTTTTGGACGGATGATTATACGCATTCGGCTTAGATTTAGACTTAAGAACGGCGGAAGCACGTAAAGTACGGCGCGTAAAGTTGCTAAAGTATGCTTAGTAAAGCGTGCTCCCCCACGTATTGATTGTTGCTAAAGTCTTGTCGACTTAAATGCACTTTCAAAAATAACACTTTCATATTTAGCTTCGCGTATGTCGACGATGTGATCGGCCCTGCATCATACATTCCTCACAAGAATGCTCCTCGCAGCGCGAGTCTCATGAAAGTGAAGTTCTGCTCCGACTAGTCGATGAAGTACAACGACGATACGAATGACCGCATATATTTGTTGTAAATAAACCACTGTAGGCTAGCTTCCAGGAGAATCGAGGGACGCAAACGGAGTCAGTAGAGACTACAAAGATTTTATTTCTTCCTCAAAAATCGGTAAAGCCTTAACTTGTCGCCACAAAATGCATTACTCCGACTCGAAATCGGCGTTTGTATTCTTCGGTCACCTATTCGCTCACTGCTCAGGGTAATTACAAAATCGAGTGCGCAACGTATCTCGAAACGTGAAGTAAATCACGTGAATGACTCGAAGTCTTAATCGAACCGATTCTAGTGACGATGCTCCTTCCCGATGCGCGAAAAAAAGAACGGTTGAGCAACGTTCCTCGTCAGGCGAGCGAATGCGAATTACCTCCCAATGATTCGAAACCCTATTTTACGAGATTTTAGTCGCGTTTCTAGCTCTTTTTGCCAATGAACGAGAAAACCAGGTGGGTACGTTACCTGCACATGTGAGTGGTTAGTGAAAGTACATCCGAATGTGTGGAAACCTTTTCTTATACTTAGAAGCCCGTACCGTACCTTACGGCGTACCGTATTCTACGGTACGGGATACGTTACGGCGCAGGTCCAGTACGGGTTTCCCTACCGTACCGTGGTTGCCGCAGCAGAGTACGGTACGGCAGCATTCTCTGGTTAAAAAGCACTAATACGGGCCGTGCACGACTTCGATATGGGCCGTGCCGTACTCCATAGCTCACTCTACGGTGCAAAATAGGGTTAGGGAAGAATCCGAACTGGAATCGGGATCGTTCCAAATGACGGACTCCTGTCATTTGTTTTCTCAAGCTCGCCGCAGGCGAAAAATTCGACATTTTAACGAAAATTTGCTCTTTCGCGTCCTTCTTCGATTTCTCCTTGCCGTCCTTCTGCGACTTTTCTATAAATCATATTTTTACCCGCAAACAAGACAGAAATCACGGTGCTTACCCTTATCTTCCTCCTTCTTCGACTTGGTCTTCTCCTTCTCGTCCTTCTTCGACTTCTCCATGGCGGACTACGGCCTGTTGGTGGCAGCGTCTTTTGGTGTGTAATTCTTGTCGTCGGCTGCCTTCGCGGCGGTCGTAGGCTTCGTTGCAGTTCCTTCATGTTTCTGAAACAAGATAAGCCAGTGACCGACAGGAAAATGTAGCCCGCAAGCTGTTGTCAAACTTTGGTCGGTTGATTTACCTTCTTGGGCTTGCTGCATCCGAGGAGAACAGCGGCAAGTATGCGCAGCGTGGCGCGGACGATGATGATGAGCTCGGCGGCATGCATGCTGGCAGGTGAGAACCGCAGGTGAAGATGGAGACGGGACGGGACGGGAACAAAGCCGCGTACATTGGTGACTGATGCATTGTCGCTGAAAATATCCGATTTTATACCCGTCGATATGGAAAGAGGGTACGCACATTTACAGGCAACGCAACCCTGAAGGAATGGACCAGGGATGGGGATGCGAATTCGGAATCGGATTCGGTTTTCAAAATTTGGACAATGCCTCCTCCTGTTTACGCCCTTGATCCACAGTGTGCCGGTACTGGTATCTGGGCTTCGCTGGACATCCTCGTATGATCCCTCAAAACACCTCATAAGCTCCTACCGTATTTTCCCTGATTTTCACCCCCCCCCCATCGAATTGTCCCCCCCTAAGTATCCCCCCCTACCCCAAAATTTTCATCTAGGCGCTGATGGTACACGCACTTCCAAAATAAGGCCATATTCGAATAGATAATGACGAACCAAGTATTTTAAGACGAAGAGGGAGCCCTGCGGACGCAAAAAAGAAAGAAGTTACGAAGATTTAACATTTTAAAATGTTCTCAAATTGGGCGATCGGAAAATTATCCCCCGGATGAAAATTAGAGAAAATACAGAATTAAAATTTCGTGCTTCGGATTCGGACTCGGAAAATGGGAAAATCGGTCGTTTTGCTTCGGATTCGGATTCGGTTATTTTTTTGGAAATTCCCCATCCCTGGAATGGACCATCAAGGTCCGTCAGGTTTTCTCGTGCAGCTAGGATTTGTAACTCTAATGCGCGGAAAATTGCGCCTATGATTAGCGTTTTATGATGCACAAAACAGTATTCACAAAGATATTCTTGAAAGGCTCACGATAAATTAAGTAAGGGTCTAATTAATCATGCGCATATTTTTCAGCTGTTTCTGCACTACGCACACAAACTTCTTATGGGCGTTCGTTGTTCAATCGTAGATCTTGTGGTTTCTTCTCGTCCTTCGAAATCAGATGGGCGTGGACAGTCTGAACCGTCCACTGCGAAGCACAGACCAGGATCAGTTATTTTGGTCCAGGTAGGAGTGTCATACTTACGTTCCTGCCTACCTGCCACTTGACCCTATGATCAGTCTGTTTCTCATATGGGTCGGCGCACCAACAAGATGTTGCCGATAGTGGCCTCCTGGTTTCCGATGGCCTACTTCGCGCTAATGTTTGCCGTCGACATGCAAACGCTCTGGTTGTGCATTGTCTGCTTCGCAATATGCCTTGTTTTTGGCCCGCATTTTGCCCTACGCATTCGAATATAGCATGCTTCTTGGCTGCTCTTAGTGGGGACCCTGCGCAGCAAATTTGGAAAGAATTGGAATCGGAATCGGTACGCGAACCGAGGGGACCCAAACCTTGTGCAAAGTAAGGTACATCGTGGTCAGTACGGTACGGAGTGCGGTACGGGGACAAGTCAGTACGGTACGAGGGATGTCGCGCCTATGCCTACCTTAGCTAAGGGGTACGATACCGGTTGGTGCCGGCGCGTGCGCTTTTGCTTTGTTTAATCGGTATGGGACACATGCAGAGCGCATGCATTAATGCAAAGTCCGTTGCTAAGGTGCAGCGAGCGCTTCGAGGCACGGCGCAAGGCATACAGCGACGCCAGGAAACTAACAGCGGAAGGAAGCCCTCTATGTGCTCAGTTGTCTTCGACGTATGCAGTAAAAGCTTGCTAGCATGCAAACGGCGACGTTAAAACGCGGCGGCCTTGACGAGTCACTGTTCTCGTCAGTTAGTGCACAGGTGCACCGATAGCGGCACCGGGAACATGAGTAAACTGAACTATAGTAATGCTGCAGTAGAGTTAGCGGGTACACACCCCCCTTCCTCGTTCCGTCCTGGACCCACCTAGCCGTGCCGTCCTCCGTTCCGTCCTGGACCCCCCGTGCCGGGCTCCGTCCCGTGCCAGCACGGAGCCAACACGGAACGGCCGTGCCACGGAACGGCGCCGTGGAACTGATCATTACCAGAATCTAAAAAAACCCGAAATTGTGGACACGCTCGTAAAAGTAACATGTTCACGCGTCGTTCTGAACGTACAATTCATTCAAGTGGACCTTTTGGCATTAAAACCCAGTATTTGGGGTTACCGGCACGGCACGGAAAACGGCGACGTTCTAGGTCGATGCCGTACCGTGCTCCGTCCCGTCCTAGGACGGAACGGACAACGGCCAGTGCTGGCCCCTCTGCCGTGCCGGGCTGTTCCGTTCTGAGGACGGCACGGCCCGCTAACTCTGTGCTGCAGGGCAAGGGACAAAAATTGTTTCGATCCTATGATATGAATTTCATTAAAAACTTGTACGATACAGATTCTACGGTTATTGAATTAGTCCAACATTGCAAGTGTGTTAGCACGTTGTCGCGAACAAAGCGGTCCCCCTCCCCCTTTTGGATATGGACGCCTTTTTAGATTTGGACGTGGGCGATTTGGTCGCCCACGTCCAGATGTGATCAATGCCGTGACCGCGCTCCCTCCCGGGCGAATTCCAGTTTGCAATCCGGGAATTCAGTCCGCCATTGAGTGCGTCTACTTTTGTTGCAAATGCTTCAGCGAACAGAGCATGGTGTCTGCGTTGTGTTTAAAAGTGGGAAAGAAAAGCGGAGACAACTGCGTAGCTTAGTGAAAACATGCAGAATCGTTAGTTTAGTTCCTTCTGCTATTACTGCATTCCACCAACGCCACCGACCAACGAGTGCGCGCCTGCGTACCAATGATCCTGTGGACTGCCTGGTCAAGGGCTGCCTGACCGCCTAGGTAAGCGGAACTTGTTTACGCTAAAAGCGAGTGTGGCTTTTACTAACGGAAATCGCCCAGGACGAAAACAACAAAACTTTTTAGAACGTGTTTCTGGTTTCGAAAACTTAACAGGCCATATCCGACGCCAGTTCTGATTATAGAATGTACGACAATGTAGGCGAAGTATTTTCGAAGCGACTATGCTAAATGACGAGACTTAAACGAAAAATGATGGACCTGAGTGATGACGAATGTGAGCGATTTCGATTCCAAAAGATCGCCATGTCGATTCCGAATCTTCGTGTGCATTTTGCACAACTGAATTAGTGCAAACATCATCATCAACCATCCCAACAATACCGACGACGCCAACTACGCCTATCACTTCCCCTACCCCGACAACCACGGAGACCGCTTTGACCGCATCTTGTGCAGCGATCACTAAATGCACCTATACCTCGCCTATTAGGGTATTTCTGAGGTTCACAGTGGTCATTGTTTTTAGCCGGAACTACATCCAGGTGGCCAACCACGGAGACCGCTTCGACGGCATCCACTACGCAGTGCCATCCACGGCAGCGATCACTGAAAGCACGGCTCCCGCGCCTAACTGTAAGCTACGAATTTCGACGAGATTCACGACGGATGTTGCTTTTAACCAGCAACTACGTCCATGACGTCAACAACGGAGACCACCTCGACGCCTATGTGCCGTCTGTTTTTTTAAAGGGATCGCATACGCTTCACGTTTATTCTGCAGAATTTTCCTGCACATACGTCGGCGTAGTCGCACAACATTTTGCGGACGCAAAGATTACAGCTTCGTTTATGTGATCTCGAGCATTTCCCGGCGGCCTCGTGAGCGACTTCACTGCCATTCGCAGGATTTCGCCTTTCTCTCTTCTGGTTTCTATGCGCTTTTCCGACGAATTCATTTGGTCCTCTAAGGCACTCCACCATTTCACGCAGGTGACGCGCGTGTTGCTAGGCGGCCGACTCCATTCGCATTTGCATATTCATCGAAATCGCATGCGGGAACGCTTCCACGGCACAAACCATTAGAAATCGCCCACGTCCGACGGACGAAGGGCGCCAACGTTTCAGCGTCGCAAAGAAGACGGTAGGTCCTCGTCTAGAGGCCGAAAGCGTCTTCGTCGACCTGAACGATGACCTCGGGTAACACGTTCGTGGAGAACCTTAAAGGTTGGCAGCTGTGGACGGAATTTAAAGGTACGTTTCACTTGAATTTGACGGTTCTTTGTAGACATTTGCACCTGTACCGCATTACTGCCCTACCGGTACCGTACTGAGTGCGGTACGGAGTACGGTACAAGATGTCAGTACCAGAACGGCTTACGCAACGGCCGAATTTTTCGATATTTCGCACGTAGTACGGGCCGTACCATACCGTACCCAAGCCGAGTACGGTACGAACTACGTAATGGTGGGACAGTACGGTACGGAGTACGACACGACGCGTCAGTACCAGGGCTTACGAAACGGCACGGATTTGTAGGCACGTAGTACGAGCCGTACCATACCGTATCCCTTCTGTGTACCTTACGTCCAATGTTATGGGGGGAGGTCAGTATGGTTCGGCACTTCTGTACGGGTGGGTTTGCCGATCTTTAGTTCTTTACAAGGGGGAAATCTTCGGACCGGCGCTTGGAGCCGACCTCAGCGACACCTAGGACCATGGCTGATCATTGGGCGACTGGTCCCGCGTCGCAAGGACAGCACCCTACCCTGAGCGTTTTTACATTCCACCTTACCTTTGCGTGCCGTTGTCAACGAAAATGTGATCGTTTAGCGTTTCGCTTTGTCGCCGTCTTCAAGCAGCCATTATGGAAGGCGTTCTGGGTCGCCGTCATCCTGGGTACCTTCGCGGCGTTCATCATTCAGTCGGTCTATATTCTCATCGACTTCTTCCACGTGAGTTCGGCTGACGTACATCCGGTAGTCGGTTGTGTGCGTTTTCAGTACAACATCGACACGGTGGTCCAGCTGAAGAGCGTCAGGGGCCTTCCGTTCCCGGCGGTCACGATCTGCAACCTCAATCCCATTCGGAAGTCGGCCATGGACTACGTCGAGGAGCTCAGCGATCTGGTAGGTTGACCAGGAGATGTTCTAAGTCTACAGACAGGCTCGTAACGGATTCATCTGTTCGCTCATTCTGCCCAGGAAGGCTAGATTCAAGTAAAGATCGGCAAACCTCGCCCGTCTCGTACTGACGACCCCGTACCGTACTGCCGTACCATACTGACGCCCCTGTACCGAACTACCGTACCGATAATAAAGCAGTGCCGTACGCTACGGGCCGTAATACGGTACGGTACGGCTCCAGTACGGTCCGTACTCGTTATAAAATGCCAGAAAATCGAAGCCGTACCTTACTGCCGTACTGGACCCTCCACCCGTACAGTACCGTACCGACCCACCCGTAGCGTACTGCCGTACCGACAATACCGCTGTACGGTACGGTACAGGCCGTAATACGATACGGTGCCGATCTTAGGTTCAAGTCAGTCGCGAGGAATCAGATTCTCGCGTTTTTTCCGCGGAGGCTGAACCCTAACAGGCGCTTTTTCCGTGTCTTGCACTCATTCCCCTTAAGACTCGAGGGGTTGGTGGACTACACAAGTTGCAAAAAGTGCATGTAGCATGCTACTGTTTAAGCCCACACGCATGCAGCAATGCAAACCGAGTGTACCGCAGTTTGCATACTAAGGATCCGCAGCATACGTACTAAGCGTCTGCACGGTGAGTCCCCGGTAGCGTCGCTGCGTGCGAGTTCGCGCGGACGAGAGGCTAGTGGAGGGCTATAGACCTGGCCCTGCCCAGCTCCACTGAACTACAGGCAGGACAAGCGATAACTATGAGATATTGTCCTTCTTTAGCAAACCATCTACAATTACTTGTCGCAAAAGAAAGCGCATGAGTCGGGCACGGATGCGTCCTCGGGGCAGTCCCGCAAAAAGAGAAGCGCCCACGAAGAACTGTCCCTGTTCCACGAGCTCTACGACGATGTGCCGATAATCGCAGAAGGGCTCGTAAAAGCTCGACGCAGAAGGTAATTCGCCTTAGGTCGCTAACCGAAAGCGGCAAGTGAATGGTTTAAGGCAGACAGGAGGATCCACGTGCTTTCTCTCACCTTCCGGTCTGACCACATCGACGATGATCACCAGCACCACCGAAGCTCCAACCACACGTACGTCGGCAGGCATATTTTTGTCAACGAACGTCGACGCATGTAGCGCAACCCTGTGCAACGGGCCTTCAAGTCGAGGCCCGGCCCGGCCCGCGGGCCTTCATATCGAAGCCCGGGCGGGCCCTGGCCCGCCGCCGGGCCCGGGCCGGGCCGGCCCGGGGCTATAAGGCCTGGCGGGCCTTAAGATTTTTGGCTGGTCCGAAAATTCCCCTTGGTCCCCTCTTTGGTACTTTTCTAAGCGTAATTCGATTTTCTGAACTATAATCAACAAAAGCCAAGCTTTTTCCTTATTAATTTATTTTTGAAAAGATCTTGCCTGGAAAATAATAATTCTTATTTTAAACGTTAAATATTATTTTTAAATTCTTTTTAAATTTATGGAATATTTGAAATGTCAACGATATGGAATGACATTTTTTATTCCGTTAACTTTAAGGCATCAAAATCCTCCTGTAACCGGTGCCGGTACGTTTTAGCACACATAAAATTATATAGGTATGGTGAAAATATTGGTTTTCCTAGGAAATCCCCTGCACTTACGAAAACTAGGAACGCCAATTTGAGGCACGGACAAGAACGAAACAAGCGCAAAACTGCAAGCAGACAGCGCCAGTTTGTGTCCTAGATTAAGGATAAATTTGCGCAAATTCTTTTCCGTCTTTTAGTAACGACTACGACCGACCTCACTACAACGACCTTCCTGACCACAACCACCGTCGAGGACACGACCACAACCATTGCCGATACGACCACCACCGTCGCCGACACCACGACAACTGACGCGCCCACGACCTCAACGGTCGCCGATACGTCCACAACTGCGGCAGAGACCACCACAACCGAGATGTCCACGACTGAGTCCACCACCTCGAGCTCCACGAGCAGCTCCACCTCCACTACGGAGTCGTCAACGACGACCAGCTCGGCCCCCGCTACGAGCACCACCGCCATGGAGTCGACCACGACCTCGTCTGCGCCCACGTCGACCACGACCACCGAGACCAGCACGACCTCCTCAAGTGCACCTCAGACGAGCACGACTACGGTGGAGAGCTCCTCGACGTCCAGTTCGACGGCCACCACTTCGACGCCCGCTGCAACAACTAGCACGACAGCTGCTGCGACGTCGACCACCACAGCGGCGGACACTACGAGCACCACTGCGGCCGCGACCACAACGTCGGCAGTGGACACGAGTACGACCAGCACGAGGTAAATTATATGACCTGATCAGTCCCTGCTGATTCGTCCGTCTGATCGCTACGTCCATTACCTGACCTCTCGTGCACATGCTTTGCTCGTCCCTGGCTAGCTCATCCAACGATTGAGCTAAAGGTCTGCACTTGTACAGATTGTACGGCCGTACCGTACTGAACGGTACGGTACGGGGTACGGTACGTCGGATTCCGTCCAGTACCCAGTACGGCACAGTTGTCTCTTCCAATGCGGAGTACGGTACGGCACGAGTTTCCTCCATATTTAGCGCTAGTACGGGCCGTACCCTACCGTACTAAGGCCCGTACCGTCCTCCGTACGGTACTGTACGGTACGGGGATTAGGGCACGGAGTACGGTACGGCTACCGGTTTCCGATCCTTAGTTTGTCCCGTCCCCAGTTAGATCATCTCATGTCCTCATCCCGGGCCAGATTATGGCTTATGTGTTATCCGACTTATAACTGTCCGTTAGAGTTCGGCACTCGTACCAGGGTACGGGCCGTACCCGTACCAGTACCCGTATTCTACGGGTACGGGGTTTGGAACGGGTGGGGTCACCACGGGTACGGGGTTTGGCACGTGGTACCCCGTAACACGGCCACCGTACCCGTACCCGTGTTTTTAACCTTTTTTGCCCGCCGATTGGCGCCGCCAGAGGAAATTTTCAAGAAATTAGCGAATTTTTTTGACTAAAATTTTGTTGGTGTCGCCTGTGGCGGTCCTATATTCCTGTATCTCTCTATGGGATGACATCTAAAGCCACTTCGTGTCGTCCATCATCCATTTTGGACAGTTGTTGGGCAAAAAACGACGTGTTAGCACGGGTACGGGGTTTCGCACGGGATCCTAGTGCCGATCTCTACTGTCCGTAGCGTAGCGCGCATGGGCTAGTTCTTGTCCAGCACATGCACGCAGACCTGGAATTACCACCATCGCGACATGGCCGATTGCGCCGTCGTAAGAGTCGCCTATTCCCTTACCGAGCTCGTGGACCAGCTCCTCTCGGGCCTGTCCCTGCTTAAAGCCTGTTCACGATTACGGCATTTAGTTCACCTTCATCCACGACCAGTAGCTCCGCACCGACGAGCACAACTTCCGCAACGTCCACGACGTCCTCTTCGGCCGCCACAACCACTGCTCCGGAAACCACTTCATCCTCGTCAAGCTCCTCCACGACGTCCACAACCCCGAGCAGCACTACCAGCGGATCGTCCACAACGTCGAGTAGCGCAGGTAGAAAATAAAATTTTGACAAAAAAACTAAAAAAGTTTAACTAACGGAATTAAAATAATGGAAGTCGGCTTGAAATATAGAAATTATCTTTTTTTTAAATCTGCTACTTCTTGAACATTCCTTTTCTTAAAAAACATCCATAATTGCCGTGTTTTTATTTGTCGATTTCGTTGCAGCAGTACATTTTCTTGAACAGATCTAACACATTATTTTCAGAGCGTCTATATTATT
>JNEY01000307.1:39269-63169 GCA_020875895.1 Aphelenchus avenae
GTGGATCGACATCTCCTACGACAGCAGCACCTACGAGTACACCAACGAGCGGCCGGTGATGGATGGCATGGACCTCTTCCACAACCTCTCCGGCGCCGTGTGCCTCTGGCTTGGCATCTCCATGGTGGCGCTGATGGAAATCGTCGAGCTCCTCTCCTACATCTGTCTCTCGAGCGGCTTCAGCCCGAAGAAGTCGCCCAGCGTCGCGGACATGAACGGCATGGGCGGAGCGGACGGCTTCAGTCCGTACGCCGTCGACGAGGCGGACATGTACGGGCCGCCGCCCACCTACTTCCCACCAGACAGTTCCAGGTAGGATCTTCGAATCCCAGGACTCCCACGGTGACGGATTGAAAAAAAGGGAAAAGTCGGAAGCACGTAGAACACGGAAGCACGGGACCGACCATCGCAGGAAAAAGATTCGAACGGATAAAGTTTTCTGCCTTACAAGTGGACCTGGGTAGTTCAGCAGGGCTGGAATGGACGGGCTCTGCGATATGCTTCGACAGAAAGCCATTGCCCACTGGACGGGTCATATTAATGAGCGGACGATTGTTAGCAAGTCATGCAGGCTCCGTTAGCTCATGTGGTGGCCCAAGTCGTACGTCGCATGGCAGACGTTCTGCTCATCGTCAGATGGGCTACTTACCTCACATGGGTGACTTTCTGGTCCGGATCCTATGGGCTTCCTTGATTTGCAAAAGGCGGATATACGCCATTTTCTTTTACTCGTTCTGTAACTTTAAAGCCACATCGTATTCTTCAGCTTCGCCTACGTCGACGCTGGCACCGGCCCTGCGGCGTACGTCCCGCACGAGAACGCTCCTCGCAGCGCGAGCCTCACGAACGCGAAGTTCTGCTCCGACTAGTCGACGAAGTACAACGAAAATACCGGTTGCATTTATTTTGTAGAGCCGAAAGATGTGTGAATAAATAGTGTGGTAGACCATTATCATGCCATTCACTTCTAAAATCCTCGATGTTTTGGCTGTACTTTAGTTATACTCCTGTGGAAAATACGCACTAACGTTAAGCAGCCTACACCAACGCCTAGGCTGAGGCTAGGCTTAGGTTTAGGCCGTCTCTTAGGGCTTAGGCTTAGCAACGCCATCCATGGGTCTAAGGTCTCGCGTCAAAGTCGATGAACGTCGAACGAGAGCGCCTGATGGCCTCTGCCATGACGGCAAGCTCCGAGCAAGAAGACGCTTCCTTTCTCGAGGACGTGAAGCCGCCCAAGCTGATGCAGCCGGCTCAATCAGACAACGTAAAACCGGAGGTCCTTAATTGGCACATAACACGCAGTAATGAGCGAGTTAAGGTCATCACATCCGACGACGCGCAGGACTCCGTTCTCGAGGACGTGAAGCCGGTTATCGCGCGTGGCGCAACCAGCAGTACCTCTGGGACAAGTGAGGTAAGCTCCCGTGACACGAACGGAACAACAAGGATGCGTCCCCCCCCCCCCCCCCCTCCGTCCCGCAGTAATCTCGACCGTGCCATGCTGACGTCTCCATGTAACAGAAGATTCAAGAGAGTACCTCGCCTCTTGGCACCCTTTGAGCGCTACCTAGGGGCAACCCTGCACAACGGGCCTTCGATTCGAGGCCCGGCCCGGCCCCCCTTGACTTCTTAGGCTAAACAGGAAAAATCCCCTTGCCCCCCCCCCTTGGTACTTTCCATAGGCTAAAGTGTTGCTCCTTATAATGAGTTTAAGATGCAACATTCGAGTATTTTCACCAAAAATAGCTTGCCGCAGGCACCGTCAAATCGACATTTTGACTAATGTACCAAAAATGTGATAAAAATTTGACCAAAATGTGGCAATTTTTGAATCCTGAACCGAGCCTAAACGGGCCGGGCCGGGCCTACCCCAGGCTCGGCCCGGCCCGGGGCCCGGATGGTTCTGCCGAAATGGAAGCCCGGGCCCGGCGGACCTAGGGCCCCTGTGTGCAGGGTTGCCTAGGGGCTGAACAAATTTGAACGTCCAGAAGCGGTTTCATTGAAGACGAAATAGGCCAGTCTTTACAGGCATAGAAAATGTTCATTTGGTTTAGCAACGCACCGATCTCGAAGAGGAGGACAACCTCAAGCTGCAGATGGAAGCATCGAATGCCGAAGATTCGCTACCCTCGCTTAGGTATCTCAGTTACAAAAGGACTTGGACGACACGAAGGCTCGATTCGACGAGGTTCCTCAGAAGCGGATGCAGGAAGACCACGGGAATGCGGCCAAGCTTAAGGTAGGCTTCCTCATAAAAGCGGCGTCATAAAGTGCGTGATCTTTACGGCGATGCCAGAACAGATGGTGAAGACGTCATCACAAGCACTGCGTAAAATGGCGTCGGTGTAACTTCAGCGACCCCCCCCTTCACGAACCGTACATATTTTTCTGAACGCTCCCTTAGAATCTTCAAAACGATGCAGACCACAATTTGACGTCAATGGACGAGCTGAGCGCCAACTTCGGCAAGCAGAGCCCCGAGCAGGATCAGGCGGCCGAGGCTCATACGATTGCGTACAGCGAGGAGAAGCAGCTCCGCGAGCGGCTCTCCAGCCTCCGTCAGGACCAGGCCAACAACGAGAGCGACTTGCACCGCATTACCTCCAAAGTATGCATTTTTCGTTTCGAGTCAAAAAGCGCAGAAGACATTATGAGGGGGAAAAGAGCTGGTTGGCTGGGTCCAGGTCCCCGGAGATCTAGGCTTCGGTCATCAGAAAATTCCAGCCCAGATCGAGGCCTTTTCACATTCCAAGACGAACGGTAAATATAGTGCTACCTTGTCCATTGACTTTCAGGACCCCTATCCGGTGACTTGGCAGGGCGAGATCCAGATGAAAGCCGCCTACGTGCTGGTGCAAATGCATCGCGTATCGGGCAGCATGCGCTGGATTGACGCCACGAATCGCGAACTTGTGAACGAGTTGGACGGCCTCAGATGCATCAAGATCACGCAGCGGATGCGGCTCGAGCCCTTGCACATCGAAAGTACGGGTGCTTTCTACGCTTCCTAGTGAGGTGGTCCTCTTTCAGATTTGGTTCGACAGATGGAGAAGGAAGACAACTTCATCGCGCTCGTCTGCCTTCTTTGTGGTCGGAGTTGGGAGGAGATTCATATGCAGACAAAGCGCATGTCATCGTCGTTCGTCGAGTACTTCAAGTCCAAGGCGGTAGCCGGTATCGTCAACAGCGGACCGGTGCGTAAATGAAAATAAACTGCCCCCCCCCCCCGTACCGTATTCCGTGCCGTACTGATCCTCCCTCCGTAGCGCACTCAGTGCCGGAATAAGGCACGGATGAAAAAAGGCCGTTTTCTGTGCCGTTGTCCAGTAAAAGGGCACGCAACGGGGCCAATTTTCGACCAGTGTTGTACTAGGATGGTACGGAGTACGGCTCGTACTATGGGCCGTACCCGTAAAATAGGGTACGGCTAGGGTACCGGGTGACCAGCCCCGATCTCTAGCACTGACCCTCTCTCGTGCCGTAAAACATGGAATACGGCACGGAACGGGAAGCGGCACGGCTGCCGAAATCTAGCAAATTCTATGACATCGATCCGTTAACCGTTCGATTTAAAGCTGCGTTGCGCCCTCGTGCGTGATGCACGTGTTTCCTCCATGCAACTTCGCCGTCCAGCACTTGCAAGTCCACGCACCGGACCTGCTCGTACTGCTCCAGAAGCATAGCGTCGGCTATCTTTTCATCGTGATCACGCCCACAAGCGCTTAAGCACCGCATTCATTTCGCTCACGTCACACATCTCACCGTCTTTTCTGTGTACCATTTGTATAGGTATACTTGGTATATGTGCCCCTATTCGAATGTTCCGACCCTGCCTGAAATTTTCCATTGCAGGATCTACCGTTCTGGAACGTGCTCATTTCCGTTTCATCCGTATTATACACCCTAGATGTATGTTGCGGTCAACTTTAACTGACTTATTGGATTTTACCGCGTTATGTTTTTTCAGCGTATGTTCCACGTCCACACAATTTTGCTAATTATCTCAGCTTTGGCTCGTTCCTCGGCCAGGTGCCTGCAACCTGACTAGTTCCCCTTCCATTCGTAAAAGTGACCGTCCGTGAGCTTACGCCTGGCACCAACTGTTAAAGAGACGCTTCTTCTGGCCTTGTCAATCTTTTAAATCGTCAAGAATGGAATAAGCAACCAAAGGACAGTGTGTTCGAGTCCACAGTAACCCTGGGCACGGGTCCCTAGAATCGGGCACGGACCCACCCGCGGGTCCCAACTTCGGACACGGACCCGGACCGGCCATTTTCCAGTAACCATTTTAACTTAAGGGTGCACCATAGGGTGACCTAAGGATGCCAATTGGTATCTTACTTCCACCACGGATTATAGGAAAACGTGGGCTAAAGGACGTGTAAGGGACGCGGAACTTACGGGTGCCACCTCTTTAGAAGTATTTTTTAGGGAAACTTTGTCAGTTTTGGTTAGAATTTGCATACTGCGCGTTCGTCCGGCTCCATCCGACCCGGACCCGAACCCGCCACAGTCGCTGAAAGTGGGACCCGGAACGGGGCCCGCGGGTGCGGACTCGAAAGTCCAGGGTTAGTCCACAGCCGTAGGAACGGAGGCAGACACACTACGTATTTACTGAGCATGCAAGATGACGCTACCGTGTGTCGCTTTTTTAAGCCAGTAAATTGAGCCATACTCGTATAGGCACTCGGTTTTTTTACGTTTGGATTGAAAGTACCAAATGGTTCTGTTTCTTCGAATCAGTTGTTGAATAAGAAAGTCCTGCTGAACTTTGAATAGCGTACCGTACATATTTGAATAGGATCTGGTGATTGTTCGTACCAGGAAGGTAGTGGCTGTACTTCTCCTGCGCAGTTTGCGGACTGATACGCCAAATTGCTGGAAAATTTAGGTCTCCTGCTGGAATGAGAAAACTGAAAACAACGAAGAAGGCCAGAGTTCATTAAAGCCGGCCCCGAACGTGGCTGCACAGATAAAAGAGCACTCAATAGCAATTGTTTCTGACCTTGTCCACTCTAAGTGCTTTAATCCGTCCCTCGGGGCTGCGCGGCCGCAGTCAATTATTCGAATGAACGACACTTCTGGCGGGAGGTTGGGCGCGCCCCGCGCCATCATTTAGTCATCAGCGGTGACCAGCTGCTGTGCTCTTCGTTCGATATTTTGGGGATTACATGACCGTTGACTGCGTTTTTCGCCGTTATGTTTCCCGCTTGTTTTCGTTGAACTTTCCGGCGGAGCTTTAGGCAGATTTCTGATTGCTCTACAGTTTAATGAGCTCTGGGACTACTCCGATTCAACAAATTTCAGCCGTTCTGGTTATTGCATTTGGCCCGCATTAAGATGGCTAAAAGCCAGGGTTCGGGGCCACGGTGTCTAGGCCTGGGCCGGCCCAAAATCGTAAGCGGTAAAACTTGTCACGATTTAGCGTTTTGTTGGCGTTATGTCAACTCAAGTCAAGTCTTCTCTTCGTCCAAACAATGATGACGAAAGCGGTTTTACTCTTCAGCTCGTGTGTTTTCTCCTTGGATGCATAGTTTGCGAGCAAGTTATCATTTAATGAATTGATTTGGACCTTTTTCAGGCCCAGCCCAAATTGGGCCTGGGTTGTGCTTTGGGCCCGGGCGGCTAAGTCTGGGCCGGGGGGGGGGGATGGGGCTCATTTTCCGCAAGGCTTAGGTAGGTCTTCCCGAAACGTGACCTAGCTGCGCTCCCACTTCTTTGCAGATTTTCATCGTTTTCGCGTTTTACACGTTGTACGCTGCCTTCTATCGGTTGTCGTTTGTAATCTCATGATGCTTTAGGTTGTGATAGTGCAACGACAAGAATGTCACGCCGATCTCAAGAAGCCTCGTCTCATACTGCCAGTGACAACGCCAAACAAAGGGTAGGATTGCATTTAAGCGACTGTAAGACTTCAGCGACACTCTAGAGCGCCAAGCCGAACGTGTTCAAGTCGCTAGACTGGAGGAAGGAACTTGGTCGCGTCCTGAAGAAGAATGCAGTGCGTATTCCTGCGGCGATGACTCGCCAGGAGATTCGACGCTGTTTCGGCGACGAGGCAGACTGCGAAATGCTCACGCCGGAAACAATCCCTCTGAAGTGTCCGGTAAGCGCTAGTGCCGCCTCAGTACACCGCTAAGCAGGGTTAGGGCTTCGTTTCTTTGACACCTGTTGGCTTCTTTTGGCTCTCTGCTCGTTTATGCGTTCGGTATTATTTTTGCCTCCTCCGTTTACCAAATTTTTTACAATGGAAGATCACCTTTGTTCCGCCAAAAGTCGAAAACGGTCATGCTAAAAGGAAAGCTCTGCCAAAAATACCTAGTCGTTTGTCTTCGTTTACAGACGTGGCCTGAGCCTTTCTAGGTCTCCAACAAGCGAATCCAAGTGGCGGCGAAGGCGTGAACTGCCAGCGCCTGCGGTGTTTCGACCTATCGGCGTTCATCCAGGTCCGCGTCTGCTCCAACCGCTGGTACTGCCCCTTGTGCGGCACTGAGACGAAGCTGGACCTGCTGCGAATCAACGAGTAAGTGTCCTCTATTAAGTCCTCCCAGTTGAGAGATTGGGTATAACGAGGCAAAATGGTAAACTGGGTGAAATGAGAACGCAGATCAGTCGTGGCTTTCAGATTCGTTAACGGAATCCTCCACGCTACCGACGCGAGCGTCGAGCGAGTAGAACTGCTAGGCGACGGTAGCGTTCGTCCGGTCGCGCAGGTCGAAATCGATCCGGACGTCAAGATCAACGACGAGCTGCCGTACGTCCCAGCGCCGGAGGACGTCAAGCCTAACGTAGCCGAAGGCGGCCAAGGCTTGCTCGAAGCTATGGACGTCGAACAGGAGCGCCTGAGTGGCTCTGCAATGACGGCAGATTCCGAGCTTGAAGACGCCTCGTTTCTCGAGGACGTCAAGCCGCCCATGCCGCTGCAGCCGGATCAGCTCGCCAGCATCGAACCAGAGGTTCTCAGTTATCTCGAAATGGGGTGTAACAAGCTACTTAAGGTCATCACATCAGACGAAGCAGAGGACTCCTTTATCGAGGACGTTAAGCCGGTTATCGCGCGTGGAGAAACCAGCAGTACCTTTGAGGCAAGCGAGGTGAGCTCCCGCGAAAAATACTTTGCGCCTTAATCCAAAATCTTAAAAAAGCATCCTTAAATTTCGGCATCCTCTTAGCGTCTGTGTTGGGCAAAACACCGTCGTAGGTCCAAAATGTCGTTCCTACAGATAAAATTGTTCAAGCGTCAATGGCATAGAAAACGTTGACTTGGTTTAGCAACGCACCGACCTCGAAGATGACGACAGTCTCGAGCTGCAGTTAGAAACATCCAACGCCGAAGTGCAGCGTGTCACTGAGCTGCTATATACCGAGCAAGCGATTCGACTGGACCTCGAACTGAAGGTGCTTCTGACTCCTCTACCTAGGCAGTTTTTGCAACCGTTCCTCTAGGTGTGGCAGATGCGAGAGGATTTGGACGATGCGAAGGCTCGGTTCGGCGAGCTTCAGCAGAAGCGGGCCCAGGAAGACCATGAAAAGGAGCTAGAGGTAGGCTTCCAAATGTTAAGGCTCGCTCAGAATATACACAGGCCTTATCGCGCCCCTTGGACCTCAAGGAGCTGCGATTGCCACCGACGCGTTTTACATGCCTATGTAGTGTCGCTTAAAATCTCGCGACCATTTATGCCTTCTGGTTCGAATTCGTTCAAAAGGTCGCCATGAATTTGGAGAAGAGCTTAAACTTTTATTTCGAAGGTTCAGTAAAATGAAGCATGTGAGCATTTTACCAAAGACCGAAAACACACACATCACTGCACTAAGGATAACATGCGCATGGGCCTTAAACTTCTTCGTTTATTGCACGCGATCGTCTAAAACTATCGGCTTTAGGATAACGCGGAGGGTGAGCTTAAGCAGTTGAAAGAGGATATCGCGAAGAAGCAGGAGGAACTGCAAGACCTCACCCCGCAGTACCAGGAGCTCCTCAAGAAGGAGGAGCAGCCGGCCAGAGACGTGCGAGTCGCGGAGCAGAAGGTAAAGGAGTTGCACGCAAAGCAGGGCCAGCGCGACCAGTTCCGGACGGCGGAGGAGCGCGATACGCACCTGAAGAAGCAGATCTACCATCTGAATCGACAGGTCGACGACGTCGAGAGCCAGGTGCACCAGATCGAGGAGAGCATCGCGAAGGAGAAGCACGACCTCAACGGGGCATTGAGAGTATGCTATCGCTCTAAATATTTTAAAGGTTTATCAAGTCTATTTAGTTTTTACTGACAAAATTTTTGATTTTCCAGTTTATTTTCTCCGACCCATCTGTACCTGCTTAGAAGCTTGAAACCTATGAGGATCAGGCGTCGCCGGAGTTCTTCTATTCTTCAAGGGCCAAATTCTTCAAGCAGAAGCTCGACCTCGACCAGGCGGTCACAGCGCAGACGAATGCGAACCGCGAGGAGAAGCAGCTCCGTGAGCAGCTCCTCGGCCTCCAGCAGGACTACGCCAACACTAAGAGCGACCTGCGCCGCATCACTTCCAAGGTACGTTGCCTTGGCTTTGTTAAAATTCCTTTTACACTTTCCAGGCCGACATCTCAAAGGCGGCGGAGAAGTCGGCTGCGTGCGCGACGAACGTGGAGAAGCTCCGCCGCGAGATCCAGAACACCGTGCGGGAGCTCTACGCAAACCTCAAAGTGCACAAGCAGATCGCGAAGAAGCGTCGCACCATCTCCGAGCTAGTCAACCGACGCAGGGTGCAGCGTTGGCCCAAGGTACACCGTCTTAGCATGAGAAGAATCGAGATTACCGCTGCTTTCAGAAGGCCCAACTGGCCCACCTCCGCAGTCGAGTCCGGGAGCTCAAGGCGTACAGGGCCATGTACGAGGAGCAGCTCGGCACCGACTTCCGCTCGCAGCTCTCCGCTAGCGAGCACAACCGCATCGAGCTGCTCCAGGCACACATCAATGCGAAGCGTGCCCAACTCGACGACGTGTCTCGGCAGCGGAGCACCGTCGAGAACAAGAAGCGTCGACTGGAGAACCAGCTGCAGTCGTACCCAGTTGAAGCGTAACCCACCATTCATTTATGTCTTCATTTTTTGAGTAGCCACACGATGTACTTTTTCTCAAGTAAACTTTGTTTAAAGGATGCGCTATGGCATGCGTCGGCTTGTAAGGCGTATTAGCTTAACCGGCAGACACCTTGCCCATAAATGTCTTCAAGACCGTCTTGAGTGAACTAGTAGCTGACTACTTGCGGCACTTTTTGAAAACAACAAGACCCACGCCTTAGGTTTGCTTAAACATTTGGATCGTCAAAATATAATTTGGATTAAAAGTTAAGAAGTGTCGGATGTATTTGTCTTTTCGGATGCGAAACACGACGATTTAGAAAGAGCAAAGGCAAAACACGGAACCTTTTCCACTTCCACGGCAGCGAAGTCTGAAATATGCTCCCCTTAAAGAACATTTTCCGATGTTTACGCTAAGCACATCGGCAGTCAACGTTGATTTTTTGCGCTATGACTACGCGTTTCCCTGTAGAGAGTGACGAACGCACTCCGCCACTGCACTTGCACTCCGAAAGAGCAAAGACTTCAAAAGTCATTCTTTACACTGCCCTTTATGCTCGTCGGAGGCTCTGTATTCTTGGAGTACCATCCAGTGGCACAAATATGTTTTTGTGTGCGAGAGAGATATTCATGCAAATTAGCCTCGATTGTAAACACGCGTCGCCCTCACAGAGCGTCGCGAATGCGAACCTGGTCATAACATCCAGACAGAGCACTTTTGAGCCGTTTAGAGGGTACACTTATACCATGTTGGGACGTTTCTATCCCCTGGCAAAAGTGCGTAGATTATTGATTTAGCATAATTTCGTAGTCCTTTGCGAATGTTGTATGGTCTAGTCTCCTACTGACATCGCTTGAGCCAGTTCCTGGTTGCTTTCTGTGTCTTCCAGGCTTGTGGACTTAGGTATTGCCGACATTATCGGATGAATGACGACGGTGAGATATCGGATAACATGAGAAGTTTCCTCGGGCAGTTCTATTTTCTATAAATATTCGCAAGATTTTTCCGGCAAATGCCTTTCCAACTTCAAATCGTGTCCCTTTTTCCAATATCGACGTCCACTTTATCGAGTCCCACCTTGACGTCCACGCACCTTTCGGAAGTCATCGAAGCCTGCAAAATGCGCTCCGAATTACATCCACACTTTCCGAAATCCGCTACATCCGCACGCGGCTGTCCTCAGAGCAACTTATTTCCTCGTTCCGTAGCAGCATCGGCTCTGGCACAGCGCCGACGCATCAATAAAGCCACTCGCGAGCGGAAAAGCCCCTCGGTGGAAGTGAGTGTTCCACGCGGCTGCCAGCAGCGTCCCTAAGTGCCGACGGTGGAATGCCCGCGGGCGCGTTCTGAGGGCATATTCTATTCGCGTACGCGCTCGCGGCCCTCACTTCCCGCTAGGAAATCCGGGTCGGCGCGGTCTCACCTCGTTCATAACCCTCTTCCGCGAGTCGTTCCGTCTTGGTCGTTAGTGGTGCTCAACATACGAACGTAATACGTTGTGTAGTGCTTGGAGAAGTGTTTCCTCTCATGTTCGGTGAATGGTGTCTTGAGCGCCTAGATTTTCAGTGGCGTAAACACTTGGTGATCGCAGTAATGGCCCAGGCTGAGTGTGTTTCGGTCTCAGTTTTCCCTTTGGCCGATTCGGGTTTCCTAAGCGGTGAGTCACCCCTTAGCGGGCATACTAATGCACAGACATTTTTTCATCCCTAGAGTCCCATTAGGGTGCTCGGTCACTGTCACCTACAGCCGTACGAAACCATCGGGACCGGTTCGGATTAGTCTCCTGCCATTCACACGCATCTCGGCAGGCAGAACGGGAACGGAGCCGAGATATTTTTAATGAACCTTTCCCGGCAATTAGCCGCCCGGACAAATGCGAACGCTTCCCCTTTTTCCTGCTTCCCATTTTGTACGCTTGGCCAGCCAAGGCAATTTTCCTTATTCGTCGCTTCGCATGCGCCCCGCAGTGACCGCCGCACAATGGAATTGACATGCGCGAAAATTGACGCTTCCGTGTTTCAGACTTCACTGGTCCCGCGCCGGGCCCAGCAAAATAGCCCAGGCTATTTCGCAGCCACGAGTAGGGGGCTCGTTCAACAAAGTTGTTGATCGCTCTTGCCGCATTCTATTCTACGTTAAAAGATTCTAAAGTTTTGTTTTTGAATTTTATTTAATTTAAAGATTTTAAAAAGTACTAAAAGGGCGAAAACCGGACCTGGTGGAAACGTGTTTAAGTGGAACAGAAAAGACATTTTTCCGTCATGTTGCTAGAAAAAGGCCGGCCCGCGCCTTGTGTTAAGGCCCGTGTACCGAACCTGGCTATTTGGACGTCGCTGCGCATGCTTTTTTTGCCAGAGGGCAATTCCCCTCATTGCTTGCGCCCCGCAGTGACCGCTGCATAGTGGAAGTGACATGCGCGAAAATCGACGTGCAAACGGGCGACGTTTAGCCCTTTATCGCCGCCATTCCCGGCCGCCGTTCCGACACACATAAGGTCGAGGGGACAGAACGAAAGCCGACAAAAAACGGACGAATGCTCTTTTCACTCGCCCGAGCTCGTGAATATGCAATCAGGGGGATTGACCCGCTTCACGCCGCTTGCATGGAGAGCCTTGTGTTGATGTGCTTCGGAAGCGGACAAAGCCAATGTGCATGTGCATGTTTCTTGTCGTTTTCGAGACCGGAAAAAAGATGCTAGCGGTCGTTGTCCTTTGCAAGATGCTCGAGTTCGGTGCATATTTAGTCAAGGCTAATCGGATTTGATGGTTTACCACGTGCTTTCCCATTAGGCTGTACCCGATCGAACTTGCACGGCGTCGAGTTCTTTTGATGCATTTTTGCATTTTATTCGCATCGCCGAGTCTGCTGCTAGAGGAGGGGTTCAAAACGAGACGACGTGGACCTCCCCCCCCTGCGGACGAACTCTGTGCTGTACTGACTTCGTGCCGCACTCAGGCGACCGTCCCGCGTGCCTTGCTCAGTGCCGTGTCGTTCTTGTCCCCACCGTACTGTCGTACCGAAACTACGCATAACAGTACGACGGCACGACGATGGGGTACGGTACGATGGAGTACGCCACGGTGCGGCTCGGACATCTCTGACTCAAAATGATTAATACGGTTATTTTCCGCGTCTTCGCCTTTCACGCGAAGTGGGTTGCCATCGGTGGGTCTTGTTTGCGGTCTTGGGGCCAGTTATCGAATTTTCGCCAACTAGTATGCCCATACCGCCTAATCTCACCCGCTTTTGAATACGCGACGTCACTTCTTCACATCGCGTGTCTCCATGAGCGTCTAATCGTCTTGCGCGATCGTCGGCCTAGACACATAGGACTGAGACGGATGATGCCTCTGCGTGTTTCATGCGTGTTCCTTCCATTCCTTGACGATAAAAAACCGCTGTTCGCGTCTCGCCTTGCATAGTCCATTGCGTGAAGAACCCCTTAATGGGATTCCGTGATTTGTTGTCCAGCCTATGAAAGGACCCGAGGCCAGTATGCATGCGTCAGTCTCGCTCCATATTCCTCTCCTTAATCCTGAGTTCTGGTTGAAGTGCCTGATGGAGGCCGTTTATTGGGGACGGGGGGGGAGCGTTAGATTAACACAGGGTGGGCCGACGTTGGTTTCCCGCCATATTTTCGGTCCCCCCCCCATTAAAAGCAACACGCATTCGGCACTTCAACCCGGCTCCTGAATGAACCCGAATAGTGATGCCCGCGCTTACTACAACGCTTAACCAGAAAACAATAGCGAGAAGATTTGAACTGAATCGATAAGTTCCGCAAGCTGCTTTTGACTTGACCGTAATTTGTAAAGCTTTACGTGGATTCAAAGTTTGTAGCCAAAATTGCCGTGTTGTCATTAAGATGCAGTGTTGACTGAGGTTTTTCAAAGCCTTTCAAGCCTCAACTGGGGATAGTTTGCGATTAATTGTTCCCACCTTTGTGTAGGCAAAATTGTGGTACGCATGTCCTTTATTATTCCATTACGCCGGCCACAAGTGCAAACGTCGTGCGCGTCTTGCAGCCATGCATGCTGCACTTCCGTCATTCGTTCCCACGTCGTCGTTAGGGTATATTGGCCCAGCTGTGACATGTGTTTCTGGGAAACACTGTGTTTATGTTATCTCCTCCCTTGTTGCTTCAAAGCAGGCCGAAAACATGTACGTATAAAGTGCTTTTGTTTTTCTACATAGTAAGCGACGATAATACAGACTTTTGCAGAGACATGTTGACTTGCTTAAGCATGAAGGCGGCTCTAATGCCAAATGTTTGGAGGTAGAGATAGTCGGCCGTGACGTGACGTTATGACGTGATCACGTCACGGCTTAACGGCCGGGGAAGTCCCTCGAAGCACGGCTCACGTCACGGGCCCAAAAAATTGCAGTTTTTGCTGTCGTGACGTGATGGTATGAGCCGTGGTAGTGTAAAAGCCGTGATTTGTGAGATCACGGCACGGCATCGATTGTGTCTCACGGCAGGGTTCACGTCACGGGGTTGTCGCGATTATCTCTATTTGGAAGGTCCCCCATTCAAACATGAAGGCCTATGGAAATCCCCCCCCTATGGTTTCCCCTGATTTCCCTGAAAAGTCACTGGGGCTTAAATTTGACTACGTTGACTTGCCAGAGTTTGTGTTAAGAACCAGGGAAGCAGTTATTTTTGGGGAAGCTTCAGCGCGAGGCACGTATTGATGCCTAGAACAAGCGGTGAATAGAAGGCTTCTATTACCTCTCAGTTGCAGATATTACGCGACACACGATCACAAAGTGATATTAGTAGTCCCGGAGGTTAAAAATAGAGCATCGCTTTCTTTGCGCAATTCCAGAGTTCAATGTACTCCCGGTGTGTACTTAGCTGCCTCAGGCAAGCTCTCATGCTCTCCTGGAGCGCTCTGTCTGCCACCTTTTACTCACCGAAATTCGCTGCAAACATGCGCTAGCAGCACGCTGGATGAAATGAGCGCATCGCTGCGCTTTAATCGCCTCGCTAACGGGCCCATCCATTCCGCTCTGCTCTGCTCGGGGCCATTGTTTGACATGCTCCGACGACATTATTGCCGATAGCGGCGGCGTCGGAAGGCAAGGGACGCTAGCGCCACGGCTCGCCCCGGAAAAGAGGGCCACGCCACGTGAAGGCAGCGCCGATTTGTCAGGCTTATTGACCCAGCTGCGCGATGGAACCGTTCCGAACCGCGTCTACAAGGGCTTGGATCGGCCTCCGTTGACGCTATTTCCTGTTGTTTTCGGTTGCTCGTGCGGAAGGCGGAAGCTGCATGGAATATCGGTACCTAATTTTGTGGAGCTGAGAATCCGAATGTGTTCAAAAGAACGATTTCTTCCTTCTACCTATTTTCTTAGTTCAGCGAAAAATTGATGGTGCACCTTAAAGCGAAATCGGCGTCGAAGTCGGTTAGTTTTGGGCTGGGCATCGATAAGCGAATTTTCAAAAAAATTGTATCCGAAGTCGGAATTTCTTCCGGAACGGAAATGGCCTGCCTCGGATGAGACCCACGCCATGAGAGGTGCTTCTTAGGCTTTATTGGCCCAGCTGCGCGATGGAACCGTTGCGAACCGCTTCCACACGGCCTTCATCGAGCCTCGTTGTTCGCCGTTGTTTTCGGTTCCGACGACGCGTTCAATGCTCGTAGCGCGTCGTGTCCTGCCGGGAGTTAATTAAACATGCACTTCGCTCTGTGTGGGAATCCTCCAAGGAGAAGCCGCTCGATGGCTTGTTTTCGCCTTAAGAGTGATTGCCGTCCGTTCGTGCGTGCGTGTGGTGCGAGGCGTCGCTAATTGCGAGTGTGGGGGAAGCGCGTCACTTGCAATTTGGATACCATATTTGGTTCTGCAAGAGGCACGGGGCCGGTAATTTGCTTGACTGTTAGTCGGTACATAAACTGCACAAAGTACGCGTTTGTTTGTTTTAGTGGCCTATATAACGAGTTCATTTGTCCTAGCTAAAACCAAAAATACAGCAAAGTGTAGCACGTTTTCAGTTTTCTAAACTTAAGCAATGCTGGGATAAACTTTAGACTGTAGGTGCATTTTTGGCAAGTCTCGCTTGGTCCGTAAACAAATTATTCCAAAGGTTACCCTAGACAAGACACCGACTGTGGCGCGCAACTATGTCAGTGCCTTGAATACCTTTTAATACCTTTAAACAAAGTGTTTTCCAAATTACCTAACGACGCCAGCAGGCCCCTCGCCCCACTGATACGGTCCAGGCACAGTGCATTAGCAAAGGCCTAAGAGTGGCTATGACTGACGTCCTACCGAGCTTCCGAAGAGTGCTTCGGTATTTTTTCATCAAAAGCTCTAAAGCACTGTTTTAGCAGTCTTTTAGCCAACTCCGAAATTTGTCTGTCTTTTCGTTTTATCCGTCCCCAACGCGTCAATTACCCTCCGCTTCAAACGGTTCCGCAACCGACCAACTCTACCTTCCAGTTTCCATTCGGTCGTCGGCCCCGCGCGCTTTCATCGGTTTCCGATTACACGGCGCTTGCGCACTTTTTTATTGCGTTATCTTTCGCTTCAAAAAGCCGTGCCGAAACTCTGCGCCGGCGTCCGGCGGTGCACCCGGCGGCGGCACAGCGCATCGATTTTCCGGCGCAGCGGCGCCGCTGCCCGCGGCAACCACCACGGGCCACTTTGTCGACGCGGCGGCGTCGTCGACGACGACGTAGGCGTCGTTTGTCTTCGACGCGCGAGCGGCGCGAGGGAAAATCGAAACGCGAAGGCGCAAAAGCGCCGAGCGCTGCGCTGCGGCTCGGACGGCTTCTTCTTTGGTGGCGCCCCGCTGCACTGGGCTTTCTTGAGCCGTCCCCGGCCGCCGTAAGACGTCTTCCAGACGCGCCCCTGCGAGGCGGTTGCCGTCGAACTTTGACGTTCCCATCCATCTTCTTCTTTGCTTGCCGCGGGGAGCATGCCCAAGAAGAAGTAAATCCATATTTTTATGACTATGGCGCGTCAGGACGTGTTTGCTAGCTAGCTACTCGTCAAGTATAGCTGTCATTGAACGAGGCTTGGCCTTAGTTCTTCGAGGCCTTCTTGGTTCTGTAGTAGCTGTATGAATGCAGCACACGTTTCGCTTAGTGTGCCTCTACCAGTAGCGCGATGCTCGGTCAAAATGGAAGGCTATTTACCTATCAAATGATAGGTAGGCTCTTAAGCGAGTTACTCGTGCACGGGTCCAGTGGTATCTATGGCTGTGACCGCATTCCCAAACTAGTGCTACGTGGAGGAGGCTGAGTAAAATCGACACACATACGCAACAGAGATGCGCTCAGCTCAGTTCTGGAACCGAGTTTTTCTGAAAGTTATTTTTTCCCAAAAACTGCCGATATTCGATGCTTGATTCTGATTTCCAACCCACCGTGACGTCGTCGTCTTGAGATTAGATCGTCACGTCTCACTCTTGCCTTAAAAAACTTCTCCCCGATCTCATTCTTGTCGTCTTTCGATCATTTAGTATGCTAGATTGCACATGAACCGGAACGCGTTTGCCGCATAACGCCTTGGACAATAATCTACCGTCGATTTGCTTTTTGAAATTTGTACCGACTTCACCTCTGCAGATTTCGAAAGTTGTTTCCGTTCAAGGGCGCTAATACTCACTAGAGTCAAACGTCCTTTACTGCTACCGCTAGAGCGTCAACACGAGTAACGGTGGCCCTTATTTACCTCTTAGACCGGCTCAGAGCTTAAGCTATCCCGTAGCAATTAGACTGCCCTTACTGGAACGGGAATTAGCAAACAAAAATATCGTCCGTTGTATCGTTGTTTACCTGGCGCCGCTTGGACGCCATACGAGGCTAAAATTGTACTCTAGCTAGGAGGTCTTCCTGGTCGACCACCAACAATTACCCTCCGCGTGCCACCTTCTAAATGCCACTTCTGTCTTTTGCTTGCTGGTAACCGGCAATTAGCCGAATGCCATCCTCGGTTTGGAACGGGGCTCGGTTTAGCACTGCTTCGCACGGTTCGCTGTGTAATTAGCTGCGGCTCGGCAGTTCGTTCCTCCTTTTGGGGTGTGGGGTAGAAGGTGAATGGATCGCAAAAGCGTGCGTCATTTTCGCACCGCTTGGTCCTCACCTTCCTTTAACTGTTTGCTTAATGAAAGCAGTGACGCCTACTCTCATTGATTCCAAAAATTGGCACTTTTTTTGTTGATGATGCACAAAATTCCGATTTTTTTACTTGCTGCTTGCTGTATTTTTTGCATTATTTATATTATTTATAACTTTTTTATTCTAAAACTTTCTCGCTTCGCGTCGTTCCGGAGGACTAAGAAATAGAGCTTGGTAATTAAAAAGCTATCAAATTAGGCGCTTTTTTACTTGTGAANCGCTTCCACACGGCCTTCATCGAGCCTCGTTGTTCGCCGTTGTTTTCGGTTCCGACGACGCGTTCAATGCTCGTAGCGCGTCGTGTCCTGCCGGGAGTTAATTAAACATGCACTTCGCTCTGTGTGGGAATCCTCCAAGGAGAAGCCGCTCGATGGCTTGTTTTCGCCTTAAGAGTGATTGCCGTCCGTTCGTGCGTGCGTGTGGTGCGAGGCGTCGCTAATTGCGAGTGTGGGGGAAGCGCGTCACTTGCAATTTGGATACCATATTTGGTTCTGCAAGAGGCACGGGGCCGGTAATTTGCTTGACTGTTAGTCGGTACATAAACTGCACAAAGTACGCGTTTGTTTGTTTTAGTGGCCTATATAACGAGTTCATTTGTCCTAGCTAAAACCAAAAATACAGCAAAGTGTAGCACGTTTTCAGTTTTCTAAACTTAAGCAATGCTGGGATAAACTTTAGACTGTAGGTGCATTTTTGGCAAGTCTCGCTTGGTCCGTAAACAAATTATTCCAAAGGTTACCCTAGACAAGACACCGACTGTGGCGCGCAACTATGTCAGTGCCTTGAATACCTTTTAATACCTTTAAACAAAGTGTTTTCCAAATTACCTAACGACGCCAGCAGGCCCCTCGCCCCACTGATACGGTCCAGGCACAGTGCATTAGCAAAGGCCTAAGAGTGGCTATGACTGACGTCCTACCGAGCTTCCGAAGAGTGCTTCGGTATTTTTTCATCAAAAGCTCTAAAGCACTGTTTTAGCAGTCTTTTAGCCAACTCCGAAATTTGTCTGTCTTTTCGTTTTATCCGTCCCCAACGCGTCAATTACCCTCCGCTTCAAACGGTTCCGCAACCGACCAACTCTACCTTCCAGTTTCCATTCGGTCGTCGGCCCCGCGCGCTTTCATCGGTTTCCGATTACACGGCGCTTGCGCACTTTTTTATTGCGTTATCTTTCGCTTCAAAAAGCCGTGCCGAAACTCTGCGCCGGCGTCCGGCGGTGCACCCGGCGGCGGCACAGCGCATCGATTTTCCGGCGCAGCGGCGCCGCTGCCCGCGGCAACCACCACGGGCCACTTTGTCGACGCGGCGGCGTCGTCGACGACGACGTAGGCGTCGTTTGTCTTCGACGCGCGAGCGGCGCGAGGGAAAATCGAAACGCGAAGGCGCAAAAGCGCCGAGCGCTGCGCTGCGGCTCGGACGGCTTCTTCTTTGGTGGCGCCCCGCTGCACTGGGCTTTCTTGAGCCGTCCCCGGCCGCCGTAAGACGTCTTCCAGACGCGCCCCTGCGAGGCGGTTGCCGTCGAACTTTGACGTTCCCATCCATCTTCTTCTTTGCTTGCCGCGGGGAGCATGCCCAAGAAGAAGTAAATCCATATTTTTATGACTATGGCGCGTCAGGACGTGTTTGCTAGCTAGCTACTCGTCAAGTATAGCTGTCATTGAACGAGGCTTGGCCTTAGTTCTTCGAGGCCTTCTTGGTTCTGTAGTAGCTGTATGAATGCAGCACACGTTTCGCTTAGTGTGCCTCTACCAGTAGCGCGATGCTCGGTCAAAATGGAAGGCTATTTACCTATCAAATGATAGGTAGGCTCTTAAGCGAGTTACTCGTGCACGGGTCCAGTGGTATCTATGGCTGTGACCGCATTCCCAAACTAGTGCTACGTGGAGGAGGCTGAGTAAAATCGACACACATACGCAACAGAGATGCGCTCAGCTCAGTTCTGGAACCGAGTTTTTCTGAAAGTTATTTTTTCCCAAAAACTGCCGATATTCGATGCTTGATTCTGATTTCCAACCCACCGTGACGTCGTCGTCTTGAGATTAGATCGTCACGTCTCACTCTTGCCTTAAAAAACTTCTCCCCGATCTCATTCTTGTCGTCTTTCGATCATTTAGTATGCTAGATTGCACATGAACCGGAACGCGTTTGCCGCATAACGCCTTGGACAATAATCTACCGTCGATTTGCTTTTTGAAATTTGTACCGACTTCACCTCTGCAGATTTCGAAAGTTGTTTCCGTTCAAGGGCGCTAATACTCACTAGAGTCAAACGTCCTTTACTGCTACCGCTAGAGCGTCAACACGAGTAACGGTGGCCCTTATTTACCTCTTAGACCGGCTCAGAGCTTAAGCTATCCCGTAGCAATTAGACTGCCCTTACTGGAACGGGAATTAGCAAACAAAAATATCGTCCGTTGTATCGTTGTTTACCTGGCGCCGCTTGGACGCCATACGAGGCTAAAATTGTACTCTAGCTAGGAGGTCTTCCTGGTCGACCACCAACAATTACCCTCCGCGTGCCACCTTCTAAATGCCACTTCTGTCTTTTGCTTGCTGGTAACCGGCAATTAGCCGAATGCCATCCTCGGTTTGGAACGGGGCTCGGTTTAGCACTGCTTCGCACGGTTCGCTGTGTAATTAGCTGCGGCTCGGCAGTTCGTTCCTCCTTTTGGGGTGTGGGGTAGAAGGTGAATGGATCGCAAAAGCGTGCGTCATTTTCGCACCGCTTGGTCCTCACCTTCCTTTAACTGTTTGCTTAATGAAAGCAGTGACGCCTACTCTCATTGATTCCAAAAATTGGCACTTTTTTTGTTGATGATGCACAAAATTCCGATTTTTTTACTTGCTGCTTGCTGTATTTTTTGCATTATTTATATTATTTATAACTTTTTTATTCTAAAACTTTCTCGCTTCGCGTCGTTCCGGAGGACTAAGAAATAGAGCTTGGTAATTAAAAAGCTATCAAATTAGGCGCTTTTTTACTTGTGAATTCAGAGAAAGATGTCTCCCTTGCTAGGAAAAGGCCTCCCTTATTCATGATGTCTATCAAGCGTTTGCCCTGTATTTTGCGCATACGTATGCCCTTTTATGCTAATGCGCAAGCGTGCTTGTTTACATCACCTTGCGGACATCGAGAAGGGGCTTACGAAGCCGACTCTAGCGTGCACTTCTCGGAAAAAGGCGTGGTTAATATGATAAGGACACTTGGCTCAGGATTTAGCCGTAAAATCCCTGTGGCTCGATGGCTCGGTGTCGACCAAATGAGAACCAAAGTGAGACTGCTACGCTTCGTCACACTTTCTTGACGCGCTAGAGACTTTCTCTATTCGTGAGGCCTTCTAATCGCGAACCCCTCTAAAAGGGGTCCCGATGTGCGCCGAAAAAGTACCGGATTTATTTATTCTCAAATGAATTATTTTGGCTTATTATGCAGTACCACGAGAGTCTCAAATTTAAGTTCAAAAAACCTTAAAAAGTTAAAACTTTTGCACTTTGTGCTAGACTGGAAGCTCCTCATTTCCAAAATAGTGAGTTCCCCCCCTCGTCCATAGGGAAATACGACATGCTATTATTAGCGGTACTTTCGCTTTGACCGACGCTCCCAAGAGAGTGAGGAAACCGAGGTGGGATCATCTTCCCCTGCTTTTCTTGGCGACATACCTTGCATTTTGCTCCTCTGCTTCTCTAGCGACGTTTTCAGAGACGACTAAAGAGGATCAGGTTTAGGTTAGCTTGTAGTGGCTGTCCTTGCCGTTTTGTATCGCTTTCTACAATCGGATATTTATACGTAAAACTTTCGTGTCGCGCGCGTAAAGACATAGCTATATTATCCGATGCGAGAGCCGTCATTATCTCAAAGCTATTAAGGAACACCTTCGACTGGGTACGACGAAATCTCTCTGCTACTCGAGTGCTGGCGGCGCAACCGGCCTAGCGTCACTCCATTCCGATCCATAGTCACTTTCCACTAAACAAGCAGATCTCACGACGATGGTGCAACTGCACGACATCGACACGGCGATGGCCGACGAGGAGGAGCCGATCTCGGACCTCAACCGGGAGGAGATGCCCGACGAGCTGCCCATGGCGGCACCGTCTAGCTCGCTGCCGCCGCCGACGACCGCGAGGATCCCCGAAGCGTAAGTTAAATGTCGTACAGCGTTCTCTCGAAAAACTCGCATAGAAAGCGCCCTTAATTTCTCTGTTGATTCTCTAAAAAAAAGCCAATATTATTGATTGGCCGACAAAGGTACAATCTAAATCAGCCAAAAATTACCGAAAAATATCCAAAGATTTTCATTTTATGCAACAGGTTCGCGTACACGTAAAACAAAGCACTACCCACAAGTTTGAAGAAACTGTATTTGTACATGTTTCAGGACCACAACGAAGGAGTCGATGGGGAAGTTCGTCGTGGACAAAGCAGTCGACTTGAAGGACAAAGTCAAGGAGAAGGTCATGCAGCAGACCGGAAGTGAGTGAACTCCTGGTCGCCCCACATTTTTGTCGACTTGTCCCTCACGAGATCATTTTATCGTTTCAGTGCCGGAATGGGCGTTCGTCTTCTTCGGCATCATCTGCCTGCTGATCGTGCTCGGCTGCGCGTTCCTCCTCATCCGGAAGCTGTTCGGGAAGAAGCGGCATGGCGAGAAGAACAAGCAGAAGGGCGGCGGCCTCAAGGGCTTCTTCGGCGGCAAGGGCGGCGCCATGGACACGGACTTCGGCTTCACGAACAAGCTCCAGACAGACCTCGAGAACCTCGAGGACAACATGGAGCAGAACGAGAAGGAGCAGGCGGAGGAGAAGGAGGAGGTATGCCATCTTCATAGGAGCACACTCTTGCGCAGCGCAATCCGTGTATGGGCATGCGCACCTGTCATGATGCGTAGCAAGTTATACACGAGCAGCAGAGCTGGGAGCTAGGCTTAGACTGGCTGGGAGCTAGGCTTAGACTGGCTGGGAGCTAGGCTTAGACTGGCTGGAGCTAGGCTTAGACTGGCTGGGAGCTAGGCTTATATGCCTGTGCCGTATTCTGTACCGTACCGCATGTTATGGTACGGAGTACGGCATCGTTCTGTGGCTGAAATGCACTAGTGGGGGTTATAGTACGGCCTTAATACGGCTCGTACCATATTCCATACCGTATTTTACGGTACGGAGGTACGGTACGGGAGGGCCGGTGCGGTACGAACACCTGTTCCCGCCGAGACTTGATGCCGATTGCAACCCCATTGCGCATGCTTTAGACCAACTCCTTTAACCGTGGACTTAGACCTACAGCTTACGCATAGGCTTGCACACGTATTCATTATTTTTAGGCCTAATGCGCGTGCGCAAGCACTATCATTAGCTTTAGGACTGCCCCGCTCAAACTAGAGACTCGCATGTTCGCAATAAGTGGTTTAGGTGAACCTGGGCCGCATCCAGTACAAGCTCGACTACGATTTCCAACAGGGCCAACTCGCGGTGACCGTGATCCAGGCAGAGAACCTGCCCGGCATGGACATGAGCGGCACCTCGGACCCCTATGTGAAGCTCTACCTGCTGCCGGAGAAGAAGAAGAAGGTCGAGACGAAGGTGCACCGCAAGACCCTCAACCCGGTGTTCAACGAGACCTTCATCTTCAAGGTGGGCAGTCTGGAAATCTTGCAAACAACAAATGGGTCAACTGTTTTTTTTAAATCGATGAGTCTAAAGTGCAACTTTTAAGCTGGCACTCGTTCGACTGCGGTTTTTAAGAATCTCAAGCTCGTTACACTGCAAATACGCAAGGAAAGCCGGCCAAGGTGCCAAGTCAGAAGCTTGCAAGGTTTTGGTTGCAAGCTGCAAATATGCTAGTTTGCGAATCGAATACGCGAAGGGATACGCAAAATGTGCGATATGACTTGCAACTTTGCGAAGCTCGTCTTGGTAATGCAATTACCTATGTGCATTTCGAAGCAACGAGGTCTTGACTTGCAACTACCAAATCGCGCATTCGCTAACGTCAATAATGACTGATTGCAAATGCTTTACGTTCAGGTGCCGTTCAACGAGCTCTCGAGCAAGACGCTCGTCTTCTCGATCTACGACTTCGACCGCTTCAGCAAGCACGACCAGATCGGACAGGTGCTGCTGCCGCTCGGCAAGATGGACCTCGGCGAGGTGGTGGAGGAGTGGAAGGACATCCAGCCGCCGCCGGACGACAAAGAGGCGGTAAGCACGCAGAAGAACGTGGCTCGGATAACGTGCTCGGATTTCAGGACAAGGTGCTCGGAGACATCTGCTTCTCGCTGCGATACGTCCCGACCGCCGGCAAGCTGACGGTGGTGATCCTCGAGGCTAAGAACCTGAAGAAGATGGACGTCGGTGGCTTGTCGGGTAAGTCGTATTGCAAATGCAAAAAGTGCAAATGCTTCTAAGTGTAAACCTGCGCAGTATGAGTGCAAAACTGCACAGTTCTTGCGCAGGCATTGCAACTTGAGCAAAGATGCACAAGGCTTCCATGACTCGTTCAATCAAACAATTACTTTAGTTAAAGATCCAAAAAGGCAATTTTCTGATTCGCGCACCTTTTTCATATGAACGACTTCAGATCCCTACGTGAAGCTGGTGCTGATGCAAGGCGGTAAGCGACTGAAGAAGAAGAAGACGTCCATCAAGAAGTGCACCCTCAACCCCTACTACAATGAGTCGTTCTCGTTCGAAGTGCCCTTCGAACAGATTCAGGTACGCCT